>JAMQGT020011955.1:0-82454 GCA_024447675.2 Pterophyllum scalare | reverse complement strand
GGCTGAATTCAAAGACTCAAAGTCAAAGTGAAAATTGATGTAGCACGCTAGTCCATTGTGCAGAAATTTAATTGCAGCAACTCATGCTAATCGGGCTCCACGGTGCAAAGCAGTGAGCATAGGGCACACTAGAGGACATCGGGCCCTCAGGCCACCCTCATGAGGTGTGTTTGGTCAGAGACAGTCACACAGTGGCCTGATGGGGGTCATTTTGTCGGGCTCTGGCCGTGACCATCCTGTTCCTCCCTGCACAAAGGAGCAGATACTGGTCCTGCTGATGGGTTAAGGACCTTCAACAGCCCTGTCCAGCACTCCTAGTGTAACCACCGGTCTCCTGGAATCTCCTCCATGCTCTTGAGACTATGCTTTGAGACTAGGGCTTTGCAATTAATCGAATTTCGATTTTGGCTCCAAACAATCACAAAAACAATGCTATCGACAAAAACCGATTATTATTAAAATGATATCACATTACGCTCTGCATTTATACTTTTAGGTTGGAATTATGCGGAAAAAAAAACAACTGATGTGGCACTAAAATGTGATCAAATTTATTTGGTCTAAATAACTTGATCCAATTTCTCCCTAGTATTATTAGTCATGATAACTGGCATTGCCTTTCTATTTATCTATTATTTGTTTAATTTATAATGTATTTATTTATATTTTTTATTTTTATATTTTATTTATACATTCTGTATTTAATTTTCAATTTAATATTTATTTTCACAAGATTGTACACGTGCACTAGATTTCAAGGTACTGACTGTTCTTTAAGTTCAAAAAACGCAGTGTGTTTACAAAGTCAGTGAACAATCATGTTAAATAATCATGATTTCAATCTGTGCAACCTCTGTAGGGTCGAGGTATCACCTCATGCTACCAGTAGTGACACTGTAGGCTCAGTGTCACTTGCAAAACTAGTGAAGAAAAGAAAAAAAAAAACAGTCAGAAAAGATGAGGAGGGAAAAAAATGTCAGTGACCTCCACCTGTAAAACCATTCCTGTTTTGGGGTTGTCTTATTGTTGGCCCCCCAGTGCACCTGTTGTTAATTTCGTTAACACCAAGGCAGGTGAAACTGATCAACAATCCCTCTGCTACTTAAGTGACCAGATCAATATCCCAGAAGTTTAACTGACTTGATGCAATACTCTGATTAAAAAGCGCTCCTTTAACTTTTTTGAGCAGTGTATGACCGGGTCTTCTATGACCAAAGTAAAAAAGGATTTTATATTTAATTTAAATTACAGTGAAAAGGAGAAATAAGAAATATGAAGTCCTTCAGTTAAATAAACATTTAAATATCTTGCCTATAGACCCTTCTAAATTACTGATTTAACACAGACTGTGATTTATAGTCTGCATGTAGTTGAAACAATGATTGAGGCCAGGACGACTAGCTCATAAGCAATTTCAGCTTGGTAAGTGTTCTGTGATGACACAGGAACAATTTCAGTTCTCCAATTTCCTCCTAGCCAGGAGAGAAACATCAAGCCTGTAATTTAAAAACAAGACTCGGCATGACAGTCTGATTGAGTTAAGTGCTGTGTCATAGACTTGGGGTCACATTATGCCCACCTGCTGGATGCCATCTGGCTGGTATTCTTAATTAAGCTTTGCCCTATGATAGTACTCAGTTTGTCATTAGGTGGCCATTCTTTATTTGAAAAGGGTGGAAGCGAGAAGTCATTACATTTAATTGCCTGTTTTTAAGGAAAACATGGAAGGTTACTTTGTGAGGAATTATTGATGACTTGCTGTGATTAGAAACAGAGACATTTGTAAAAAATTTATGGCTGTAAAAAAAATGTAATGGAATTAACCATCTAATTTTTAACATTCTATTAAGTACACTATGATCCTACTTTATAAGACAGCAAATGTTTTCCCACCTGGGTCACAGTCCACTGTGTACACATACTTGACCTAGAAAGTGCTGCAGGGTTTGTTTGGTTGTTGGTTGTTTCTAACTCACCATATGGACAGTAAAGAGGTCCTGACGATTCAGCATTGGAAGAAAGTAGGACCAGGCGGTATTTTTTGTCTTTTTGGCATAATCAAAGAAGATGTTCACCCTCTGATGGTTCTCCTGCAAGACAATAAACATAAAACTTATTTGGATGAGCTCTTGGGTGTCATGAATGCTGCCTGCATGAAAAAAAATCTATTTTATGGAAAATTATATTTTGAGGTAAACTATCTCATGTTAACACAAACGTGATTGTCATGACAAAGTTTGATTATTAAAGGCTTAATCAGTTCCACTTTCTATTGACTAGTGATGCATCAGCAGTGGTTGCTATCTGTGCCAGTTTTCTTCAGTTGTCTCTGTGGATGCTGAGATTTTAGTATGAGAGATCCATTTTCCAGGAATGCAGCACAATCCCTGAGATTTCAGACCACAACTCCCCTCAGGCAAGCCTGCAAATCCACCACTTTGTTGTTTAAAAATGTAAATCTCCATTTTAATTTTCAATAATTACTAATCCATGCTTCAGTTTTGTCTAAAATTCAAGCACAAGAGCAAACTTCAATATTTCCATTTTAGCTTTTCTAAAAACTTGACCAAGGCTTCGAGTGCATGGAAAATTGAAATCTCAAATTTGTCTATACGAGGGTAAAGCAATGAGATTTCTGGACCATTCATGCCCTCTAAATTGCCATATATAAAGGGCATGAATCTCAGAATCTTTTTCTGTCTACATATACTATATATAAGGTTTGTACATGCATATCCCATTTGCCCAAAGTCAGTGGTTCTGTCTCTTTACCTGCAAGGTGTCATCAATCAGAGTCAGGATGTACTGGACTGTCTGTTCTTTGGAGATATGGGCCATCAGGTTTAGAAAGGTCTTTGCACACTGAGCAAAAACAGGGGGGAAAAAAGCACATATGTATTTTAAAAATTCTGCCTGGAACCTCTGAAGACAATCCAGCTCGGGTCAACAAAATGCAAGCCAGTGTGTCTGAAATAGCTTTGTAGGAATTCAATTCACAGCAAGCTGCGATGTTACAGATAGCAGAACACCACAAACACAAGAGGCTTCACTGATGAGGTAATGTTAGTGGTGGGCACAGGCAGAAAAATAATATTAAAACAGGAAGTCACCACATAAACAGTGATTAAAAAAAGAAAGAAACAAGACATGGTTTCAGTCTTTCAGAAAAATTATACAACTACAAAATGCTACCACAAGACTTTCGCCTCTGCCTCAAAGATTACATGGTAAATCCAAAATTAGCACACTATTACAAGTTACACTCTGCCACATGGTCTTCTTGGTCAGTGCTTCTGCACATTAGGTCACCAGCTCTCTGAGTCCAAGTTGTTACGAAGGGAGATGCTTATTGCTTTAATGTAATGCCACTATTTATCTGAATTGGCCCTAAGACTTCTCACTGTGACCGGTGCCTGCTTAGTCTGTAAGCTTGGAAAAAACATCTCAAGTGTTGATATGAATGCACTGAACGTAAACACTGATTAAACACATAAAAATATACAGTGTAAAAGGACTCTATACCTGATGCCCTTCATTGGTCAGAATGGCTTGTTTCTGATCTGAGGTGGCCACCTCAAACTTCTTGATGAACTCACAGTCCTCTGTTGAGATCATCTGACTCCTACAAGAAAAATAATAATGACATTTGTACATTAACCAAAGGCTACTATAATGTTTGCTTCAGTTGGAGCAAGGACATCAATGGGTTTGCTAAATTTAAAAAAAGCACGTGGGGTACGAGGCTGGGTGTTTTGGTGTGGTTGCTGGCTAGCTCCCTTGGGGGTTTTGGTTCGGGTTGGCTCAGGGCACTTCTGAGCGTGGGGGGCTCTGCCAGGTGTCAGGCAGTTCTTGGGCACCTGAGGCCCCCAGGCAGTTCTCGAGCGCCTGGGGCCCTGCGCTTGGCTTGTGCTGGGATGACCGGCCTCTGGCAGGGTTGGCTGCCTGTTGTCTCTGGTTCTCTGGGTCTCTTGCCCTTTGGCTGTGGGAACCCCAGCTGGGACCTTCCTCCTCCTCCTTCTTCGGGACTGGGCACACAGTTGTCATTTGGATGTGTGGTGTCAGGTCTTCAGTGCTCTTGGGGGGCTGCGGGTGGCCTGAGTTTTCTGAGTCTTTCTCTGTCTGTCTCTGGCTCCAGGGGTCATTGTTGCAGCACCCTCATTATCAAGTATGTTTCATGACAAACACAAGAGACAAACACACACACACACACACACAACAATAAATCACACATACGTCCGCACACAAGCAACAGAAAATTATTTGCTTCATCACTAGCATGATGCTTTGAACTGTAACAACAGCAATGTCAACTGACTACAACATTCCATGTAATAGTCAAGTCTTAGTCAAGGCAAGACATAGAATCTGTGACAGGAGTTGCTGTAAAAAAAATGTCAACAGTGTGTCCACACTTATTCAAACCAGAATTAAATCAGAAGGTTTATAGTGAGTCATGAATCATCCCTTCTGTACTAACACATATTGGTTAAAATGGGAAGTATCACTCAAGACAGTGAATTCCATTCCAGGAACTAGAGCATAGCTGTTTTTAGATTACCACACTGCACTTAGCCAGCAATTATTCCATTCATGTATGCAGAAATAAAACATAAAAAAATATTCATCAAGTGACAGCTTAACTTCATAAAATTTTGACACACACACACACACACAAAACAGAAACCTAGATTTAATTTCAGATATGTGAGGGCCACAATATCCATATCTGCATATCTGGAGAGGCTGGGACATGGAAGCTGAGCCTTTCTGTGTGGAGTTTGCATGTTCTCTCTGTGCCTGCGTGGGCTCTCTCCGGGTACTCCAACTTCCTCCCACAGTCCAAAGATATGCATGGGGTTAAGTTTGAATGTGACCATGAATGATTGTCTGTCTCTGTGTTTTAGCCATAAACAACAGACTGGTGACCTGTCCAGGGTGTTCCCTGCCTCTCACCTCTCACCTCTCACAGCTGGGATAGGTTCCAGCACCCCTGACACTGAATTCAATAACCAAAAATAAAAGGACTGATGGATGGATTTTAAAAAATACAAACAGGTTTTAATTGTCCTTAAAAGTGTTGGACTAGTATTTAAATTTGTATTTTCAAGTTAATGACACAAAATATTGGTCATGATAATATGATTATTAGTTCTTACATTGAAGCTATAATTATTATTCTGATTCACTCTCATTCCGTGAGCGTTTCAATATAATTCAATTTAATGACTACATTATATAACCTTTCAATATAATGTAGTCCAGTACAATGCATCCACCGCAACACCAAAAAAGTAGACATATAGTCAAACAGAAATATGACTTTACAGACAGTGTAAAAGTAGAATTCCTGTCAGAACTGTTGTTCTGAAAAGCATTAGATTGTACAGGTTTATATGACCATGACGTTGTGTTGTAATGTGAACTTACTGAAGATAGGACTGCCAGTTGACCTGATTGGCCCGAACCTCAGCTGCCTTTGCAGCAATGATGTTGGTTGGGACCGCAGCGTCCACAGCCCCACGAATATCCATGTTGTAGTAAACAGTCTACAGTATATGTCCGGATAGAGATCTGACGCCACCTTAACAGGAAGAGAATCAACTTCAGCACAGTGACTTCACGTTAAAATGTCAGATTTGGACATGTTTTTTCGCCGATTACTACAAGCTGGGAAGTTGCAGAACCAACAACAGTAAACACTACAACGGCTGGGTTTATGATGCACTTCTGTTAGTACTCAGTTAAGACGCTGTAATAGTTAACAGGGATGAAATCGCTGTTTTAATTACTCTTAAGCTAAAATCAGAACTATTATATGGCTTTCTTACTTCTTCGTCTGTAAATATATTAACCATCTAACCAACCAGCTTCATGCAGTTTGTTTTAAGAAGCTAAACACAGAAGCTCTGAACCAGCTAGCTGCAGCAGGTCAAGCTAGACAACTAGCTTACCCAATGTCAAAAAAAGTCATAATGTCTCCCCCTGAGAACTGTCATAAAATAACTTATTACATAGCCTTTGGCAGTAAGCTGCGTCTAAACTTTAGCTTAATACGACTTGTACACATTAAAGTGTCAAATAATAACGCTAACAGCGACACAAACATCGTTAGCTGAGGGCTAACGCGTAGCAAACTAAGGTAAGCATGCTAAGCGACGCTAGCTGCGCTAATATAGCTTCGAAGCAATTCTGCAACCTGTCCAAATAATAACAGCTACACCGGAAGTAAGATTCAGAATTACACTTTTTGCCCCCCTACAATATTAAGCAATTTAACAACGAACAACAGAGTACAAGCCCGGTTAAATTTCTCACCCAGCTACTGAGCTATATGAATGAACAGCTGACTGACCGCAGCACGGCGTCACGATGCGTCATGTGACAGTCAGTCACATGCACGCGCTTCAATCTGCAGGCTCCGACGCGGAAGAGGGACAGTTTTTTTTTTATTTTCGGATTACCAATCACCACAGTTTAACGTTTAGGCAGAACAAGATTTAAATAAGTTCCGTAGAAGAATTCCCGATTAAAAAAAAGTCGAATAACGTAACCAAGTAGGATAGCCATATATTAAATGAACTATTGAGCATCTTCTTTGCATGCTACTTTAGTATAGAATAGAATAGTATCCCTTTATTGTCATTATACAGGATGTACAATGAGATTAGAGAGATGAAGGTGAACATGTAAGGAGCAGAGATAGTGAAAGTAGATGAGTTTAAATAACTGGGGTCAATCACACAAAGCAACGGCTGGTTCACAAGACCATGAAGATGAGAGTGCAGGCAGAGTAGATTGGCTGGAGATGAATGTTAGGAATGAAGGATAGCAGCAAGAGTGAAAGGGGAGGTTTATAAGATGTTAGTGAGAACTGCTGTGATGTATGGTTTGGTGACTGTGGTAGTAACAAAGAGACAGGAAGCAGAGCTGGAGGTGGCAGAGTTGAAAATGTTAAGATTTTCATTGAGAGTGACCAGGATAAATAAGATTAGAAATAAGTACATCAGAGGGACAGCTCAGGTTGAGTGGTTTGGAGAGAAAGTTAGAGAGGGAATGCCGAAATGGTTTGGACATGTGCAGAGGAGGGATAGTTAGTGGATATGCTGGACATAGGGTGTTGAAATATGGAGCTGCCAGGCAGGAAGAAAAGAGGAAGATCACTGGGAAGATTCATGGATGTAGTGAAAGAGGACATGAAAAGGGTTGGCTGAAGAAAAAGATGGAAATTGCAGTCAGCCTTTTGAAACAAAGTATTTAAATTTTATTAGGACCTATTTTATATGCTCATTTATTCAGATTATTAATACATCAGTTTTAAATGATCAAGGGGATGGTTTATATCTATCTAAATAATTCAGGAACTTTGGTGGAAGTTGGTGACTATTAATTAATTTATTACTCTAGTTAGTTTATAATACTTTGTCTTGGTTGTAGTTGTTACATTTCAGTTGATAAATACAGAATTATGTATTTATGTAATCGTGTATACTTCATGCTTCTGTTGCTCCTGATGTATTTATTCATTGGAGTGTGGCTGTGTGTGTGTGAGTGTCAGATACAAATCACTTAGATGTAGAAAAAGTGTTTGTATGAATGTTTGTGTGAACGGTTGAATGAAGACATGCTCTATAAAGCACTCTGAGTGCTCAAGTAGAAAAGCGCTATTTAAGAAACAGTCCATTTACCATAAATGAAATCTAATAAATACCAGACAAAGACAAGACAAGAGAAAAGACAAATTTAAAAGCTTAAAGAGTAACAAAAGAAAGTAGAATTTAGAAATATAGTCTGTAATGTTTAAAATATCCCAAAGGGATAGAAAATGAGAATACATCGAATATGACTCCAACCAATCAATTGAATCAGCTTTGTTATTAGCTGATGATGTGTTTGAACTTTATGGATTTGTGAGGATGACAGAGGGCTAAAGTCAGATGACTGCTCACACCAAAGAGTTTAGATCAGTGTTGATCCATGTGTGTCGGTAATGAGAGCAGAAGTATGACACATTAGAATCTCCTCAGTAAAATCCCTAATAAAAAGAAGTGTATGTGTGTGTATTAATAATGGTGGCCATTCTTGCCAAATGTTTCCTCTAAAAAGTCAATTTAACAGTGTGTTTCAATTGTTTTTATTAAATAGAATTCAACAAGTAACATTTACAATCGCAAATGATTCCACTAGTCCCTCCACTGTCCATATAACTCAGACACTAAGACCTCCAGGCTTAATCTGGCCTAAGCTGGTGAGACGCACTAAAGCGCAGAGGAATCAGGATTGCATCCACTGGGGACATTGTCCTAATCCCCTTCTGCCCTCTCCTTTGTAAACACTGTTCTCTTCGTCAGGATTGCTGATGCTTTTTTTACCCCCCTCTCACTCTCTCTGTCACAATGTGCTTCAGAACGGACAAAAAGTTTGGATTTCTTATCATCTCAAAGAGACTTGAGCCTCACGTGGTGAGTGAGGCCTCATGGTTGGAGCATGCCATATGCTAGAGCAGTAAGGCAGTGGGAGATCAGGCCCGCGTCTGCGCTGCGGGGGATCAAACGCACTAGAGCCCTGATGTGGCAGTGGATACGGGGACTGGCCCGGGCCTGCCGGCATGGTGCGGGGTACCCAGTCAACTACAATGACCCAGACCGAGAGGAACAGGAGATGGTGTGCCTTGAGGTATGGACATGTAGATTTTTTTCCATTGCTATTTTTAATTACAGGATTTTTTAAATCATATGCATAACATTATTATTTCCTTTGGAGCTAATTTTCATTGAACTCATGCAGTCACAATCCAATTAAGTACAACTAAAACTGTATATTAATTGACTCCATTTTCCTCAGAGTATATATTACAGAAATAATTGGCAGCATGCTTAACAGTGTGGTTCTTATTTGTTACTGCTCCAATAAGCAGCACAAGATACCAAATTAAAAAAACACTATTGTTAACTATTACTTGTAATCCCCAGCAAATCCCCAACTTCACGCTATCTTTTGTTCTTACTGCAACCAGATTGCACTTGTAGCATCATCAGGCCTTTTTTTTTAGTTCACACCAAACTTCTATTCAGGGAAGTACTTCCTGTTGGAATGGAGCTTAAGAAGATTAAAAGAAGAAGATAGTGTGCCTTGAAATAGTGTGATACAAGTCATTAAAAATCTAAAAAAAGAAGTCAGTCAGTCACATAGACAAAATACATGACAGTGTGCATTAACATCTCGGTGCAATATTTAACAAAAAAAAAGAGCTGAATAATAGTGTTGTGGATACACTCACAGTGTGAGTCAAATAACAATGTGATTTTGCTTGGAGTTTGGGAATAGAATCAATCTCAGTAAATGGATAAACAAAGATTTCCGATGGCCTTCTGTAGTAAGGAGAGCTGTGTTGCTATTCACAGAGGGGATGGGACTGTAAAAGAGCCGTGAGAACATGACATTTTGTGTCCAGAACTGTGGGAGGCCACAACAACAGAGGGAGTCAGTTCAGGTTATCAAAGAAAGTTATTCTGTAGCCAGGTATCTTGGAGCAGAAACACAAGTGTTTAACAATGTCAACCTAAACTAGACTAAATTTCACTGCAACATGGACAAATAGATGTGTTTTATTGAAACATACTATACATTTTTGGATGTTAATGTCAAAACCAGAAATTGAGATATATTTGGGAGAAAAGGTCATATTTTTAGGTCCAAACCCATAAAAAACCTTTTCATGGCAGACATTTAAACTTGTAATAATGGATAAAGCACTGGTGTACACAGGGGCTATTACATTTTCTGTTATCATATACACAAGAGAGCAAGTAAAAAGCTACCTTGCCATAACAGATGCAAATAACTAACTTAAAACTCAGAGAGTTGTCAGTCTTTTGCAGAGATGCACCAAATGTCCCCAGACCTCCAGATCACCAGGAGGCCCTGACCTATCTTTATATCAGAATAAGTATGACTGAGTCTACTGAGTCTATTCTCAGTCTGCCACAGTGATACTCATTCATATCCAGCTTTTAATATCAGGCTAATAAAGTGACTGTGCAGTTAGTTCATATTTTTGAATAATGTACTCATTTCCCCCTTGGCACACACGGACCTATTTTCTACCAAAAATTACTTGGCTTATTGTTATCTTTGTAAAGCTTTATCATATTCAGACACATTTTCCAAACCAACTGTGAAAGAAATTGCAGCCATTTACAAGTCATTGTTTAATTATGCTCTGATTGCAGCAGTGGTTTAAAGAGACAAAGTTCAGACAGAATTACAAAAATGATAACTGGCATGTCCAGAGAAGACCATGCCTCTTAATCTTTATTTCAAAGAGGTCAAGATGGAATGAGGTCCAAAGAGACTGATTGATAGGTATAAGCAGAGAAAGATGTTGTCTGTGTCCCCTAACTTTCTCAAGTCAAACTAAGTTACTTTTGTTTTCTGGCACCATAAATTTGGCACAATATGACAATATGACCTTACAGCATTGATCACTCAAAGACAGCCAGAAAAAGGACCCCCCAATCCCTCCTTCAGGTTCTACAGACATACAATAGATATTCTGCATGTAGAAAAGCAACAGAATTCTCAATATAAGAACAAATAACAAACAAGCATTCAAATTAACACAGATTAGCAAAGATGTAACATAAAATGAAAATGTAGAAGTCTAGCTACTGCTTACTTGTAAGAACTGGGAATAGACTTACATATTCTTTATAGTTATTCTTAATCACGTTTCCTTCATAATCAATTTATTGTAATTGTTTAGATTATATATTTATGTTATAGGGCAGCATAGTGGTGTGGTGGTTAGAACTTTTGCAAGAAGGTCCTGGGTTCAAATTTGGCTGGATCTTTCTGTGTGGAGTTTGCATGTTCTCTCTGGGTACTCCGGCTTCCTCCCACAGTCCAAAGACATGCAGTTAGTGGGGTTAGGTGAACTGGTGATTCGAAATTGCCCATGGGTGTGAACATGAGTGCAAATGGTTGTCTGTCTCTTGTGATAGCACTGTGACAGACTGGTGACCTGTCCTGCCTTTCATCCTGTGTCATCTAGGATAGGTTGAATTGGAGAAGCTGTAGATGGATGGATGGATGGATGGATGGATGGATGGATGGATGGATGGATGGTGTACTCCAGTCCATGAGGATGTACACCATCCCCACATCAATGAACGTTGAGTTTATTAAATTAAATTTAAAATACAATTTTTTTTGCAGGGAATTGAAAAAAATGTTTCAGTTTTTTCCACTGCAGTCAATCTTTTCTTATCAGGCAGCACACACCTGAAAAACTCTACCTACAGAACAAAGGTTCATAGCAGTTCTTAAGTCTTAAGTCAAATTAATAAAACAGTGGTTACTGGATAATCAAAAATGCTGTAATAATCTCAAGTAGGGTCTTCATCACTGTTTTACTAATTGTATATGGTTTTGTAATTGTGTTCAGGTGCTGTGTGTAATGTGTGTCTGTCCATAAACCTGCCAAAAACTGTAGCTGAAAATAAGTATATGAGGACAAATCTGGCACAACTGCATGATGGACCTAAGTGGCTGAGTTATAGTGCATTGTACCTTTTAAATAAACCTAATACATGGGCATGTGAGAAATAAAACAATTCCAGAGATCAGCATACGCACTGACTGGACTGTAAAACTCTAACATTTCCAAGTTCAAGCAACATTTCTTATGATGCATTTAAGACAATAGATATAATATTATACCACATCACAGTATACAAAGCTACAAAATAACTTGTCCTGCAAGGCACTAAAATATTTTTTTCTAGAGTTCATTCTGTCTCCCTTCAACCTACAGAGTGACTTGAATCCCTTTAATCACATACTGAGAGTTTCTATTCATCTCATCATACAGCTCTGTCTCCTATTCTCCGTTGTGACCTTGTGTGTTTAGACATACTCCCACTTCTACTTGGCATTGTGCCGTCAGAGGAAGTATGTGCACATTAAAGCATACACCCACATAAGTATCATTCATTGCTTGTGTTTATGTGTATGTATCAATCTCACAGGGCTATCTGTGGGTTTAACATGAACACAAGGGGAGGTGTTAAATGAAGCGCTGTGGAGAAAGTCACAGGATAGCATCTCGGGGGTAACAAAGATGTGTCAGTGCTCTAAGCACACCCCATTTGAGCTCAGTCAGAAAGTAATTACTGTGGACAGGAAATAAATTCACTCTTTGCCCCTTTTTTGATAAAATAACAGAACAGATGAATGCCTGTTTCCCAAGTGGATTGGCAGTGTCATAGAACAGTACTAGGTTTTTGCAGAAAGTGTAAGAACAGTTCTCCATGGAGTCTCCACACTCACATTTTGTACCACTACTTATTCCAATGTGGAACTGATGAGATCCTTTTCCAGGGCACCAGGAGGCATCTTGACTGGCAACATGGCCCCTAAAGGCACAGCACAAAAGCAATGGTGTAAATTAAGCAGGTAAAATGGGTGTTTTACACCCAATTTCTGCAGAATAGACAGATTTTGAAGGCAGAGTGCCACCTGGTGATTTTAAAAAAGCAAGACATGGTATACAATCTGAAAGCAAAAGGGTCAATAATGACATATAATGGATCACACTGAAAGATATGTATGAAAAATATATCGCATTGCACTACACTGGCTGCTACAGTTATAGATTGTACAGACTTGTGCACATATGTAAAATCAACTGGGGCCATATTAAGCACATGATAGCTCATAACATTCAAAAGGCTTTTCATATGGAAATCACTTTACTTTAAGTCAGCAGCATATGATGCCTTCCTGTCGTGTAGATGCACGGAGCACATCATGTAAGTGCTGTAGCTCAAGCAACCTTCGGGTGGCAGTGTTGCCTTTTATAATAACATTGGTTGCAGGCGTGTGCTGTGGATTAAAACACTGAAGTCTGGTAATACTGGTAATATGGTAATATAAGGAAAAGAAATTAGACTGGGGGGTTAAAATAGAGGAGGAAATGCAAGCCCAGGATTTCTTGAACCTTGAGAACAAATTTTGTATGCATTTGTATTTGTGTATGGCTATGTATGTTGAAATATTGGGCTTCAGAGTTTCTTTCAACACAAATGTCACACTAAACTTCACAAATGATTTAACATTAGTTGGCAAAGTCATGCTACCCTCCTGCAGGGTTTAGCTGAACGCAGTGGAGCACTGTATTAGCCGCTGAAGGTTTCAGCACCATAGACAGCGACTTCACGCAAAGGCTCACTGGCGCTGTTTACCTTTCTTCCACTAAAAAAAACGTTTTTAGGTAATATATCCGCATATCTTTTTTCTTTCTTTTTTTTTTTTTATATCCTGAGACTTTTAAATAGCAGTAGTTGTAAGGGCTTGTGTTAAGTTTAATGATGTTTTATACCTGGTACGATAGTTCATACTAAACTGGCATCATGCAGTTACTGGTATAATGGTCCGTTACTGGAGCCTTTCAGTACCTGCTCGGCAAACCTGTGCCATACTGTAGGGCTTTATGCTCTTCGTCGGTCTACTACGAGCTGGAGAGAGGACGCATGCGTACTGACTTGAAGCAGCCGGTCGGGGGAAAAAAAGAAAAAAAAGCCTTATGTGCCATCGGATGTAATCAAGGCAAAGAATTACCTCTTCTCGCTGTGCATACATGGTGAAATTGTAAGTACTGGTAGCAAAACGATGTATCATTGCACGGACATGTTGTGATTGGAGCGTTTGAGGCCGTTTCCCGGTATTTAAAAAAAATCTCTTTTTTTTAATGGCATGTCACTATCTAGCTGTACAGCGGGCTTTTAACAGGTCTAGGCAGTGTCTTTTCGGTGGTTGTCCAGGGCGATGAAGCTCTACGGTTCTTCATGGTAGCACTTTCCATTGATGTGATGTGCGACTTGCTAATGCAATGGTTTCTGCTGTGAAATCGCTCAGGAGCCATTAAACCCCAGTGTCGTTCACGTTTGTGCTGCTGTAAAGAAGAACATCTTTTATTTGTGTGTTATCATGATTTATTCTCTGAATTGATACGACCACCCCCACCCCCCATTTCATCGTCTATAGCTGTTGAGTCAAACCAAAGCCTACTGCAATTGTGTCAGCTTTGAAGTACTCGACTCCTAACGCGTAAAATATGATATGCCATTTGGCAAGACGCACGAAATCTGCAGCTGAAGCCAGCTCCGAATCTGAGTGAGACCACGGATCCATTTTAGAAATGACCAAATGGTATTATATTCTCTGAAAGGATGTGATAGAGCGCTGCTGCGGTTATAGATTTGCAAGCTGCGCCTTCAGCCTCCCCCCTCCCCTCCCATGGACCAAATCTCTAGATATTTTTTTAAAGCGTCGTTTCTTGTGTCAGGTAGTGGCCGGATGATGCCGACAGCTTTGTTACATAAATGATCTGACAGGATTTGGCAGTGCCTGACCTGGTGATGACACATTTGTTAAAATCAGACAAGAAGTCATTCTGTGAGCATAGTCTGTGTGTAGTCTATAGGCCTACACACCAAGGGGATTCTAATGAATATGCTAGAGACCTATAATCAGAGTAATTACTCATGTACATGATAAATGTAGCCCAGAAGTTCATGACAATCTGAGCTTGTCGACTACAACCCCCCCCCCAAAGAAAAGGTAAATTTTCGATATTTGCAAGTGTATTTAATATATTACTCCACTTGGATTCGGTGTGCATTGCAAATCTTTTAATGCAGTGCTTTTACAACCAGACTTTAACAAATGGGATATTTTACATTTTGGATTATGGACTGGATTATGAGGGAACACACAGCCAGTTTGAAGTGAGAAAGACTAATGTTCTTGGCGAGTGCATATTTGGCAGCAGGGGAAACAAAATTAGCAAAGTGTTACTCCATACGTGGTTCCTCCAAAGAGAAAATAGCATTCCTTTGCAGTGAGACCTCTGGAGATGCTGGCACATGCTTTGACCAGACAGCATCAGCAGCTCATCTAGCAAACAGATTGGTCTCAGCCTGTAATTTAAATGAATTTGAAGAATCTTTATCTGAGTGAAAGTGCTGGTAAAAATGGATTCATGGTCAGGATTTTACACTATCATCACTTCTACTGTCAGAACACCCAGTGATGCTCTTACTACCCTTGTTACCCTGGCACTGATTTGTATCACATGAATGCATCGTAGGCCAAGAGATTTTTCTTACAAGACAAAATCTCAGTTGAGTACTATTTCTGACATGAACAGTCTGAACTCAGCGCCTCCCTCTCCCCTCCCCTCTGTCTATAGCCCATGGGATCAGAGCGGATGGAGATGCGAAAGAGGCAGATGTCGGTGCAGCAGGAGTCGGCAGCGGGGGGAACTGCACCGGCCCAGCAGGACCAGCCGGGCCAGGCTAACCCACGGGGCTCGAATGCATGTTGCTTCTGCTGGTGTTGCTGCTGTAGCTGTTCCTGGTAGGTGTTTCCCCAACCGAGAAATCACTTATTGTGGCACAAACATGGCCGACATTATTGCAGACAAGGCAGCACAATCTGAGCTACTGTGTCTCAACCGCAGGATTCAGCTTCTGTTTTCTGTTCTTGACATTTTTGCGGATCTATGGATGTTTGTCTGGCAGCACCCTGACTGCAATGATCTAAACATCATGCAGGGAGTGCATCTGTTAGGCATAATATCACAGTTTTAGTAAGGCCATTAATTGTCTTTATGTCTATGGTGTTACTGCAAACTTAGAGTCAAAATTGGAGTAAAAAAAATTAACATTGTTGGGAAAGAAAATTTACTCCTCTAGTTTTCTGTAATTCAAAACAGTGCAGAGGACATATTTATATGATGCTGACATATGGCTAAACTTGAAAGAAATTTTTAAACCTACCTGTAATGAAGACAGATTCAACAACTAAACTGCATTTTTTGTCACTTCAAATATATTTTTAAAAAAATACACTTTCAAGTGAACTAGTTTAATAATATTAGAGTCAGTTTGCTAAAGAGGCACCATGTTGGCTTTTGTTTTAAGCACAGGAGCGGACAGCCCACAAGAGGCATTTGTCCAGTCAGTTTCAGCTGAGTGTTCCATGCTCAATTGTAGGAGGCTAAGAGGCAGTACATCTGTCAATCATTTATCATGACACTTTTTTATTGGTTCCTCATGAAGCATCCAGTACTTGGGAAGTGGTTGCAATGCTTTATGTCCAAAGATATCTCTGTGGGCACTTAACACAGAGTGCACTCACTCTATTGAACAAAGGGGGGTTAAATGTGTATACACAGAGAGCATATACATCAAATTAGGAAGTTATTGTTCAGCTGTAATTTTAGTAAGTCTTCAAGCAAAAATGCTAATTATTGGTCTCAGCTTTTTGTTGTTATAGTTGACTTTATATTTTTGTGATTTAGGCTGTTGGCTGAGAAAATCAAGCTACACGAATGCACTCTTTGGCCTATCAGAATTTGGGACATTTGTACTCCTTATTATGACACATCATACACAATGATTAATCACATGATCAAAAAAGTTATAATGATAGAAATAATCATTACTTGATTTCATACACACATCCACTCAGCATAGACTTGTGTATAACCTAAAAGGCTGTTTATGGTGTATATAATATAAATTATTGATGTATTTGGCAATACAATAAATAAATGTTATACTAATAAAGAAGTCCTTTGGAGAAATGACATTGTGCTGCACAGTTTAAGCACACTTGCTGTAAAAACAAAAGAAAATTAATTGTATCCATAGTAATTATAATAGCATAAAATCCTTATTTCCACTCTTAGTATGTTAATATGTCTGTCTTACAATTAGGAATGAAGACCGGGATGATAAGAACCGAAAGGCATCTTATGACGTCAAGGAAGGGACCACAGACTGTGAAGACTGGTCAGCTTATATCACTGCACAAACTTTTTTGTAGCTAAACATATTTGTTTGCTAAAGTCACTATCCTTTATTCTGTGCAGTCCTAAGCCTACGTTGGAGGAGGTGCGCTCGTGGGGTCAGTCGTTTGACAAGCTGATGTGCTGTCCAGCGGGCAGAAACTCTTTTCGACAGTTTCTTCGCACTGAGTTCAGCGAAGAGAACATGCTTTTCTGGCTAGCCTGCGAGGAGTTCAGGAAAGAGAACAATAAGAGTGTGATAGAGGAGAAGGCTCGGGTCATCTATGAAGACTACATCTCCATTCTATCGCCTAAAGAGGTCTGAGAGCTCTTGATTTCACTGCCTTACTAAATTTGTTTCAGTTTTTTACAGGTCTGTTAGTTTGGCTTCACCGAAATAGTGAAAAAAGAGGGGGTGGGATGGGGGGGATTATCCTGAAAAATAACAACATCCTGCTGCCAGCTCCTCTGAACCTCACAGATTAATATATTGGGTACCAGAACTTCATTGGAGATTCCAGGAAGTTACCTGCTCCATCCAGGAAGCAGCTAGAAACAGAAGCCCATTCCTTATATAGTAAGCTTTAAAGATCTAGTGGTGTTAATTGTTAGCTTTAGGCAAATGCTAGCTGCTAACTGTATGTAAAAGATGGAAGTGGCCTCTGAGTCTGAAAAGTGAAGCATATTAGAAAGTGTGTTAAACCCTCATTCTTTCTAATGGCCAAGAACATAAAAATTACCCAAATTCTTTCTTTTTGAGCTCACCAGAGACTTTCTTAATGCACTTATGCTCTCAATCACTAGTTTCAAGTCTTTTTAAATACAGCTTAGTTTAAAAAAAAAACCTAGATGGTGACAGCCAAAATGCTCCACTGGAGACTTGTGAGTGAGTGAGTTACGCCACAGTGCCTATGTCCATCTTTTGTATACAGCCTATGGATTGGTTTCCAGATTACCATCAACCTTTCAGTGAAAAAGTGAACATTTCTCAAAGCCTTGACGCACAGGTGGATCACATGCTGTTCTTCCTAATGGGCTATTCTCTTGACTCCCAGGTGAGCCTCGATTCCCGTGTGCGTGAGGCAATTAACAGAAACATGCTGGAGCCCACCTTGCACACCTTTGATGACGCCCAGCTGCAGATCTACACACTAATGCAAAGAGACTCGTATCCCCGCTACATGAACTCCCCAGCCTACAAAAACCTGCTCAACACCCTGTCAGAGCAGTCCCCTGAATCTTAGGGTGGTGATGACCTGTGATCTTTTAACTCTCTTTACCCCTCTCTCAGTCCTTACCCCCCCTTTTTTAAAATTTTCTTTGTATGTTCAGTGTAGGATTACATGAATCAGGCCTCGGGCCTGTCCCCTCCCAGGGATCTCAGCATTATTGTGATCTGCACCTGACTGAAGACACTCAGGTCTTAAAATCTCCCGAGGGCTTGACATCACAAGTACTGCTACAGATCAACAAAGCAAAACACTCCAAAGGAATATGAATAATTTTAAATCTTTTTTTCTTTTTCTTTCTTTTGATAGAAATAATCTATTTTATTTGTGTTCAGAGTTTTTTATGGTCTATTGTTTTTTGTATGATTGTTTGGGGGGAAAATGATTCCTACTGTAGACTATATATTTATTAGTTTGTAAATAGTAAAAATGGAATTGTGGGTATTTTAAGTGGAAACGCCTGGTTCTATTTACTGCGTATAAAAATCAAAGCTCAAGTCAAAGGCTACATGTTAGCACTACTTGCAGGCAGCTTTGTGGGGTACTGTATAATTTTACCTTGGTTTCACCCTGTTTTGTCACCTAACCTCACACTTTGGTATCTGTGATGGAGACTTGGCAACTCCAGCTCATGTAGAACCCGTGCGTGATTGAAAATACTGTAAGTGTGGTAATCAGTGAAGTAACAGAAAGTGACAACAGCTTTTGTCATGGTGTGCAATTTGTTTCCTAAAGAAACTCAAATCAGTGATGGAAGGGTGTGTTAACTTGTTACTTGAACTTAACCACAGAAGATTGCCTGTTTAAGATTTTTGTTTGTTTGTTTTAATTCAAGTGTTACTCACTGCACACCTCATAGGTTTATTATAGTTTTACAAATGTGGCATAAGTAATTCTATTTACCAGATAAAGTATTTTTATTTATTGATGTCTACAAACAATACAGAAAAACAAGTATAAATCATATTTAAGTCCTATGATGGACCAAACTCTAACACACTGTCAGAAGAAATATTTAAAGAATTTTATTTTAAATGACTATATAACTCTGTTTTATAGGTCTGTAATTTCCTAATAACTTTTCTGGACATTTCGTTGAAGATACTATTATTAGGGGAAATAATCATTGCTATTATTCCATCATTTAAACCTACATAAATATCCATTTATTATTTCTTTCTTTTTCTAAGGCTTAAACAGTTTGACTTTGAACCAATTCTATTTTCATGCTGAGAGTAAGAAGATTGATGATGCTCTTAAGACTGAAATTCAAAACTTTTGATTCTTCATTTCTGCTTAAATGTTTGCTTATATTGATTTGAGCTGCTGTATCAGGTTAATTAATCTTTATTTAAAATTATTTCCAGAGAACGTGCTGGAATTTACTCCAAAATTACAGACCTGTAAAATAAAGCCTCACCATTTAAGAAACTCATGATTAAAGATAGCTCATCTATAATATGTAATCTGACATATGATTATAAGTGACACTAGGTTTCAGGCCAGGTTAGCAGCAACACCAAAGCTACCATGTAAACTGTGTTCATATGTTTATTGAGAGTGTTTCAACTGAGTAAAATTGGAGTTGCCAAGTGTTTAATACTTTTATGTACTTTGATAGTATTAGTTGAATTACTTTGTTGCCTCACAAACGTGTCACTCAAAGACAAGATCCTCACATGGGGAAGTGCCTTGACATTCAGTTTTATGACATCTTTCTCATGGGCAACAGTTATTTTCAAACTCTTGCCATAAGGGTGGTTACTGGAGCGTGAAGTCAGTTTACTGGAAATTGTCCCTTTCATTGGCCAAATTATTATGTGTTTTGTCTTGATTTCTTAGTTGTGACTACATCAGTTCACTTTGGTAGGGTGGAGGTTGACGGCAGCACATGTCAAACAAAGACTGGTGGATGGGCTGGTTGATCTGAACTTCTTACCAACCTGTGTGCTTGACGGTGGCACTTTTACTACATGAAATATGAGCTGATGGGTACACCACGCAGATCAACCTCAAAACACAATCTAAGCCAATGGTTTGGAGTGATGCCTATAAATGTTTCTTTTTTCTGTTTACTATATGAAATGTGTTATTTTGCGCTGAGTTTACTGAAGAAAACGTTTTTAAAAAACATACAAATAATGTGAATGTTTACAGTAAATGGTTTAGTTTTTTTTTTTTCTGCTACTCTCCGAGAAAATAATGACTTGTGGGCATTTCGATTAAGATAAAATAAAGCACAATAATTTTACTGACTCTGGAATGATTTAATCAGTAAACCACAACACCAATACCTGTAAAATATCTGCCAGGAAATGACTTTAAATAATGTTGTAACAGCAAATTCATCCGAGTCAGACAGTTCATTACTAAGAATGGAAGAATTTTATGAATACATTTTCCCCTGTGTAAGTTTGAGTATTTTTTTAAGTAACAATTGTGATCAGTTTAAATCCCACTTAAGAAAATCAAAAGTTAAAATTCATGAATTTCTGTGAGCCCCTTGGTATAAACAGTGGGGTATGCAGGAACACAGATTTTATCTTTAGGCACTTTGTTACTAGCAGCCTGTCACAAAACCACATAATTTGTTCCCATTTCTTTAGTTGAATTTATGAAAAAATGCAAAAAAGCAGATTTTTACAGGTGTAAAATAATATTTTTGCACCAACAAGGTGATTCCTAAAGAGCGATTACCAAAAATGTGGCATAACTCAGTGCATTGTGCATTGTGTTCTTAAAAAGAAAATAGAGGAAATGAGTAGCGGAAGACAAAAGAAGTGGCAGGTCTAAAATATACCTACAGCAGATAACCAGTATTTGAAAGTCATGCCCTTAAGAAAAAGGGGAAAAAATGCAGCAAAGACCTAAAAAAATACATCTGGCTCTTCCGTTGATCCATCTACTGCCATTCTTAAGGAAGGGAAGGGAAAGTGAGGTATGCAAAATTACATAAGAACTGAAAATCAGTGGCATCACTCTTTTGGAGTGATGAATCCAAAATCTCTCAAATTGATATCAATGTGTATAGAGGAGGTCAGGGGAGTACAACAGTGAGTGTCTGCAGGCATCTGTAAAACACAGTGGAGGCTCTGGCATGGTTTGGGGCTGCATTTCACCTAGAGGTGTTGAAGATCTTGTCAAAACTGATGGAATTATGAACGCAGAAAAGTATCATTAGACCTTGATCCACCATTCAATACTATCTGGAAAGCATCTGATTGGCAACAGCTTCATTTATCAGCATACCTGGATAGAAAAAAAAAAACATTGTCAGTGATGGACTGCCCTCCCCAGAGCCCAGAACTCAACATTATTGAAGCAGTGTGCAATCATCTTGACAGAGAACAGAACAAAAGGTCAGCCAAAATTCAGAGAAGAGCTTTGAATGTCCCTCAAGAAACCTGGAGAACTGTTCCTGAAGACTACTTAAAGAAATTACAAGAAAGCTGCCTAAGAGAGTGTTCAGGCTGTGTTGAAGAATAAAGGTCATCATAATAAATATTGACTTTCAAGTTCATTAGTATTGTACACACTCTTTTTTTTGCCTTATATTCTGTATTTCTTATGTATGCTTGCACATTTATGTTTCAATAAATCATTGCGTCTATTTCCCGTTTTCCTAACAAAATATTAAAAATGAAGGGTGGGATTTTTGCACTGTATATTTCTGCAGGTCAATGCACAGAAATGTATTGTCCTTTTACTCCACTCCAAAATTTTAATGACTTTAACATTTTTTCCACATATTTTTTTGTAAATTAAATCTGTGAAACACGTGTTCCCAATTTTTGACCCTTCATAAATGTGTTAAAGCACATCTGAACTGTTAGCAGTTCATGTTTCCATTCTTAATTGCTATAAGGTTTCAGACCAAAATAGATCATGAATCTCATGATACTTCAGATTTTTTTTAAAATTATTTTCACATTATGGAGATTGCCAACCTCTACAACCACTAATTTTAACTTCTTAAAATTAGCTCCACCTTGGACAGCTACAACCGTACAAAAATAGCAGCAGCAAAATAAATGTAGCGCGTAACTGCCATGTATTTTTTCTTAAGTAGGATATATTAATGCAGGGCTTTTACTTGTAATTTAGTAGTTTTACACTGTGGTATACTTTTGTAAAATACAGTTAGGTCCATAATTTGTTGGAAAAAAACACAAAGTTTGCCTCTGTGCACCACCATAGTGGAGTTTAAATCAAATAATTCGGATATGATTGAAGTACATACTTTACTATAAAAATCTTGCATTAACTGTTAAGGAATTAGAGCCATTTTAGACACAGTCCCCCATTTTCAGGACTCAAAAGTAATTGGACAAACTAACTTAAATATAAGGATTTTTATTAGTACTTGAATGAAAAGCCTTTGCAGTCAATAACTGACTGAAATCTAGAACCCATGGACATCACCAAATCCTCCCTTGAGATGTTCTGCTAGACCTTTATTGCAGCCACCTTCAGTTGCTGCTTGTTTATGGGTCTCTGCATTCAGTTTTGTTTTCAATGACTCAAAATCAGGGCTTTTTCTTTATTGGGTTGAGCTCAGGTGTCTGACTTAGCCACTAAAGAACATCCCATTTCTTTGCTTTGGGAAACTCTTGGATTTGCTTGATTGTTTTGTACAGCGAAACAATCATTTTTGCAGCATTTGGCTGAACCTGAGAGAGGCCCTTTACACTGCTACTTCTATCAGCAGTCAAATCATGAATAAACACTAGTGACCCAGTTCCATTGGCAGTCCATGCCATAACATTACCACCACCATGTTTGACAGGTAATGTGATATGCTTTGGATCATGAGCTGCTTCTCTCCTCCATACTTTTCTCTTCCCACTATTCTGGTACAGTTAACCTTGGTTTAATCTGACACAAAAAAATTCTTTCTTGAACTGTGCAGGCATAATGAGTAGTCTGAACTTAAACTGTATGAAGCCACAGGTCTCCCTCAATATTAGTCTTTTTCAATTATTAAAAAAACCCAAAACTCCTTAATCCTGTATTACTGTTCTCAGTTCAGTTTGTGTAGTAGTGAAGCAGCCCAACAGCCCATCAACACAAAGTGGTTGCACCTGGCTATTAAAAAAATCCTGGAGAAAGCAGAAAACAACTGTGCATCATCCCTGCTCCAGCCAATGATATTATTCTGTCCATGGATGGATTAATATGCATACATCAGCATTTGCTTTGATGTGATGAATATTCCATCAATTACAAATGTATACTCCTCAACACACACACACTTGTTCTCTCAGATCAGACCTGCTTTAGTATAATTTTGAAGATTTACATAACCACAAGAGATTGAAAGCACAACATAAAAGACAGCTAATGAAAATCAGTTCTTTTTAATCAAATGGATTACACTTTATTGGGAAATTAAATAAAACAATGCAATGTTGTGAGGGGGAAGCAAAACAACATTGTCCAAAGTGTTAAAACTACATATAAAAAATGCAGATAAAAGAGCATGAGTTAAGATCCATCGCATATATCTGACAGTGAGAAACAACTAATAATGATAGTAAAAGATTTTTAGGGGAGAGTGCTGAGGGAATTGACAATGACCTCAATCTATTAACAAGATAGTTATTTCAACAGTAACCGCAGTGGCATCTTTGTATGGCATGTTCTGTACCATGTACCACAACAAAGAAAGCTCCAATCTGTTGCAGATAGACAGAATCTGGTCCAGGAATTTTGCTACTTGTCGGAGTGCTGTGGATGATGCCCGCAGATTCAGCAGAACTAGGACACAAAAATCATGAATTAATACCCACATATTGGATTTTCTTTCTTTCTTTTTTTGCAAGACTGATTGAGTCACAACCAAACAGGTAGAAGTCACATTTGTTTAATTAATTAATCAATTATTTTAAAACTCTAAACAGAATAGAGGGACTTGTTTTCATCAAAGTAATGTCATGTCTTTAGAGCAACAAATCACAATACAAAGCACTCCAATTGTTTCGCACAACAGATATGTGTACATCATATATTCAACCAGCAGTCATGGCAAAAATCATGACCCCGCAGTCATGTAAAATCAACACCCATGGAGGGGTCAGCTGAGGGTTTAACTCATAAAAACAGGCCCTTTTAGACTTTAATCCAAATGAACCTTAATGGGATATTAGCTAGCCGGTTTTCATAAAGGTTACTGACAAACAGAAATGGTTTGTTTAATCATTTCTGACTCATCAACATAACAATGCATCTTTTTCCTTCCTTTTAAAGGAAAGATAACAATATAGATTTGAGTCCAAAAAGACTCTTGGAAAGACTTAAAAATAAACTCTTACAACATCAATAACATAACATAAGGTGTAAATTTGCAGATTAAAATTCTGTGTGGAGGGTGGACAAAGCTCAAACTGATCTTTTGTACATGAAAAATGAAAAGCAATTGTTTATGGGTGCACTGATAGATCAATGGTAAATAGTTATTGTTAAATGCCACTGCATTTACTCATAACAGTGGCTGATGTTTATCTGCTGTGCTTTATCCATGTTTTGCTGACTTAATGTCAAAAGACAGTTTCTGTTTCCCTGACGCCCCAAAGAATACAGTAGACATTGCCTAAAGTTTCGCTCTAATTGGATGGCTTCTGCAGGCCCTGATTTTTCCTAATGTTAATTCAAATAAAAATCATCACCTAAATTGGATCACGTAAGTAGGATTTTCGCCTATCTCACATGAAAAATCCGATCCCATTGAAATGCATTTCCAATTAAATGTGATCACATAAGTCAAATGAGTTTAGCACTAAAGCCCTCCTCAGCCCAATTCCAATATCTACTATCTATGGAAACTCCCTGCATCAGCTCGTTCATGCACAACTACATACACAAACAACACCTGGAGATCGCTTGAGTGTCTATACAGTCATGTGATGTCTGGATTGCCTGAATTGGGCGAATCAGTTCATTTTACCGGACACAATCATGGCAAGCTCAGGAGTCAAGCGTAAGCTACGAACTTGCACTTACAAGCAAAATTATGAGATGATAAAATCTGTGGACGCAAATCCAGGGATGAAGCAGAAAGCCATTGCAGCAAAATTTGACATCAGACCCCAAACTGTCTAATATTTTGAAGAATTTTGAAGATTGGATTTTATCTGACTTGTACATAAGATGGATTTTTTTACAAGTCGGATGAAATTCCACGGGCCATTTGAATCCGACTTAGGCGATGTTTACTGTGCCACAAAAAACAAAATAAACTAAATCTTGGCACTGGCATTAGAGAGCTGCCAAACTGTTTCTTTAATCATTTGCATTGCCTTAGAATTTCTCAATCGGTACATCTCTGCTATAGATGATTGTAGTGTGGGGCCACATATAGTACACTATAACATGGATGGATGGATGGATGGATGGATGGATGAAGGAAGTCTACATACTAATGCATTCCAAGACTGATTCAACAAAACCTGCACTAAGGGACATACCTTCCATCTATTTCCGCACTCATTGCAGAAGACGAATGTGGTCATTGGCTCATCAGCACTGCGAGTTTGAACCTGGGGGAAAAAAAACCAAAACCAAAAACAAACAAACCAAAAAAAAAAGAAAAGAAGAAGCAGCCATTAATCATTAAATTCTACTTCCAAGCCGCTCATTAACTAATTAAAATCATAGAATAACATCTTAGCCAACCAGTACATCACCAACAATGTACATGTATTTATCAGATATCCGATTGGTCGAACAAATTAACTAACTATAACCTCCACAAAGGCCTCTATGGGTGGTCTACACAATCTGTACCTGTGTGTAGGTGCAGCTCTTTCCCTTGCATTTGCCGCAGGTAAATAGATCAGTCTGAGTGCCCCCTGTGGTGGCCATCTGGTGGTCCCTGACAGCCTCTTTGGTCAAATTCTTCCTCATTTCCTTCAGCTCATCACTGGCCATTTCCTAAAGAAAAAAATAACAACAACTTATTGACAGTCTGTAACAGACTGTCAATAAGACTTTCAAGAAAGACTTTTAAATATGTTGTTGTGAGAGAACACAATATATAATTGATGACAATCACCAAGGGCAGTGTTATAAAAAATCAACACGGGAGATTACGCCATCAGCAGCTCACACACCTCTGCAGTCATCTTAGCCATCCGCTCGGGGGTTACGCTCCCACACAGTACAGTCCTCCTTAAATTTGGGTTCTTCATATCCTTCAGATTTGAGATTCGGCTCCTCACGCGGTTCTTGTATTTCATGTCTGTGTTCTTAAACTCTTGGAAGATGCGTGATTGCAGGTCAAAGAATTCAACTTTGTCAAAATTTTTTATGCTTAGTAACAAAAAGAAAACACCGGCCTTTCAGGTGTCCCAAGGGAGTCATTATAAATTCATTATTACATGAGCCAAGATGTGAAAGACATGGGTCATTACTACCAGGGGTTTTGGGTGAAACCACTGTGAGACCTTGACCCCCCTTCATGTGACCTATTTAGGTCACCTGAAGTAAGGTGTGAGTCGGGGTTGAGAAGCCTAGAAAGGGATCTTAAGATTGCATTGTATGCGGCTGAAAAATTTAAAGATGTCCAGTCAACTTTTTTCAAGCTCTTGAGACTACCATATACAGACATACACTCGCGCTATTGATGTTCCTTGCTACGATCATCTTTAGTTGATTGGAAACATTGCAGATCCATGTATTCTTCGATTTTTTTATTGATTATAAATTATATTTACATATATTATATTTATTTATTATAGGTTTCTGCAAATAATGTATGGCGGTCAGAATGAATGCCTATGGGAGTTCTAGTAGTTCTAAAATTCCAGGAGTTCTAGTGTCAACAGGTAAATGTCATTTATCAAGCATGCCTACCATTCTTTGTTTTAGGTTATCAAATTTCTCATTTTTTTTATGTGTAACACTATAATTAAAGGGTGCTAGTGCTCCGACAAAACAAGCAATTCAAAAGATGAGAGGCACAATGTGCTTATTTATATCAATAGCACTATAATGCACAATAGATACTGAAAAGACAGTAACAATATCCAGAACATAGGGACATCATGAAATAAAACTCTTCTTCTGAAGAATTCAATGTAAAGGATATATTCTTCAATCTGTGCTCCAAGTTCCTCACAATCAGCACCAATAGCAATATAATCATCTGTAAAGGGAGAAGTATCAGACAGTGGACAAAAGAACAAACAGTAAGCAAACACAATTACAGGTAAGTGCTGTGGAAAGTTTGTCATACTAAAGTGTCAGATTACCTCCAGTCTGCAGAGCACTGGCTAGCATCTCTCTGCACTTAAGCCTGATGGAGTCAGAGGTGCTTGGGGCACGAGGAAAGGTGTTGATTAACGTGTTGGGAGCAACTTCACTGGGTTCACTCTTGCTACTGGAATTGCTGCTAGAGCTGCTATAGAAGCAATAAGAAATTTCATAATCAGTTCTGAAGCAAAACATATTTAAAAGCAAAATGTAAAGTAGGTACTTTTAGTTAACTTATTTCCCAAGAAGTCACCGCAGCAGATTGATCCGCATGTTTAATTTGATGCTGATTTTACACCAGATGCCCTTCCTGATGCAATCCTCCCCCTTATCCAGGCTCTGGAGTCACACTACGAGTACACTACCTTGTGACCCACTGAGGCTCAGTTTGTGTCTCCTCCCAAAAAGTATGAAAGATGTATTCCAAGTGTACACCAAAATGGACAGCAATGCTGAAAACATGCATCAGAGAAAACAAAAATGTTCTTCTTATTACCTTTCTTCTTTTGCCTCTGGGCTTCCCTGTGAAGGAGAGACAACAGGCATTGTTTGTTCTTTCCTCTTCTCCTCTGAAGATTTATCTCCAGTCCCTGGCTCATCTGGAGAGCAAGTGAGAAAAATCAAGCGAGCATCAATATCAAGTAAGTGAGAGGTGACAAGTGACCCATTAGCAGACCTGAAAGTCTGTCAATTGTGCTGCATTACAAAAGAAACACAGCCTTACAGCTTTCCTTCTACAGTTTATTAGTGGTGTTTAGTGTCTTAGTTAAGTATTTATATAAGGTACAGTTGTGGCCAGAGGTTTACATACACTCCTCATGCGCATGAACGTCATGGTAATTTTGGGTTTTAATGATTTCTTTTAACTCTTCTTTTTCCAAGGTGGACTAATTATACAGCACACATCTTAAATGACTTAAAAAAAAAAAAGAATTGGGTGCACAAATTTGGGCTTTTCTCTAATCCACACAGGGTCAAAAGTATTCCTACACACATACAGGGGTTGGACAATGAAACTGAAACACCTGTCATTTTAGTGCGGGAGGTTTGATGGCTAAATTGGACCAGCCTGGTGGCCAATCTTCATTAATTGCACAAATTGCACCAGTAAGAGAAGAGTGTGAAGGTTCAATTAGCAGGGTAAGAGCACAGTTTTGCTCAAAATATTGTAATGCACACAACATTATGGGTGACATACCAGAGTTCAAAAGAGGACAAATTGTTGGTGCACGTCTTGCTGGCGCATCTGTGACCAAGACAGCAAGTCTTTGTGATGTATCAAGAGCCACGGTATCCAGGGTAATGTCAGCATACCACCAAGAAGGACGAACCACATCCAACAGGATTAACTGTGGACGCAAGAGGAAGCTGTCTGAAAGGGATGTTCGGGTGCTAACCCAGATTGTATTCAAAAAACATAAAACCACGGCTGCCCATATCATGGCAGAATTAAATGTGCACCTCAACTCTCCTGTTTCCACCAAAACTGTCCGTCGGGAGCTCCACAGGATCAATATACATGGCCAGGCTGCTATAGCCAAACCTTTGGTCACTCATGCCAATGCCAAATGTTGGTTTCAATGGTGCAAGGAGTGCAAATCTTGGGCTGTGGACAATGTGAAACATGTATTGTTCTCTGATGAGTCCACCTTTACTGTTTTTCCCACATCAGGGAGAGTTACAGTGTGGAGAAGCCCCAAAGAAGCATACCACCCAGACTGTTGCATGCCTAGAGTGAAGCATGGGGGTGGATCAGTGATGGTTTGGGCTGCCATATCATGGCATTCCCTTGGCCCAATACTTGTGCTAGATGGGCGCGTCACTGCCAAGGACTACCGAACCATTCTGGAGGACCATGTGCATCCAGTGGTTCAAACATTGTATCCTGAAGACGGTGCTGTGTATCAGAATGACAATGCACCAATACACACAGCAAGACTGTTGAAAGATTGGTTTGATGAACATGAAAGTGAAGTTCAACATCTCCCATGGCCTGAACAGTCACCAGATCTAAATATTATTGAGCCACTTTGGGGTGTTTTGGAGGAGCGAGTCAGGAAACGTTTTCCTCCACCAGCATCACGTCGTGACCTGGCCACTATCCTGAAAGAAGAATGGCTTAAAATCCCTCTGACCACTGTGCAGGACTTGTATATGTCATTCCCAAGACGAACTGATGCTGTATTGGCCACAAAAGGAGGCCCTACACCATACTAATAAATTATTGTGGTCTAAAACCAGGTGTTTCAGTTTCACTGTCCAACCCCTGTACACCCCCACTAATATTTGGTTAAATATCCCTTAGCTAGTCGCACCTTGACCAGACACTTTCGGTAGCCATCACCCATCAACAAGTTCATTTACACCAAACTCCATCGGGAAACCAATCATTGGTTAGTTTACGGGCATGGACCCGGTTTCAACAAATTTTCAATAGGGCTTTTGGAAGGCCATTCTAGAAGGTTAATGTTAGCCTGCTTTATCCATTTCAAAACCAAGTTTCAACCATCTACTGTAGCTGTTAATTTGAAATGACGTTAAAGAATTTGGAGGGGGGAGTCCTTCATTATTCCATCCTCTTTATGCAATGTACCAATATAACTGGCAGCAAAACAGCCCCATGCTACTGCCATTAGGCTTGACAGTTGGTACAGTCTCCTTCTGTTTGAAAGCCCCACATTTGCTCCTCCAAACATACAACTTGTCATTGTGAGCAGATAACTCAATCTTTGTCTCGTCTAACCATAAATCCTTTCTCCAGAAGCTATCTGCCTGTCCATACGGGCAGCTGCAAATTTCAGTTGAGCTTGAAGGTGTCGCTTTTGGAGCAAAGGTCTCTTTCTTGGTTGGGACCCTCTCATTCCATTGCGATGCAAAGCTCACTTCACTGTGGGCAGTGATGCTGGTGTTCCAGTTGTTCCTGAACTTCCAAACCAATCTCCTTTCATCTGAGAGTGACAATTTGGGTCTTCTTCCAGACCCTGGCAAAAATGATGACACACCCAAATAACTTGCACTTATGTACAATTGTTTGAGCTAATGACCTAGAAAAATGCAATTGTTTAGAAATGGCTGGGAAAGAGAAACTATCAGTTGCAGTTAATCAAGATCACTAACGAGAAGTTAATAGGCCTTGGCCTCAGCATTAGAGAAAATCCAAAATAAATTGTAACATGATGACCCAATTCTTGTTTTTTAGTCATTAAAGATGTATGCTGTACAATCATTCCACCCTGGAAAGAGATTGGTTCAAAGAAATCATTAGAAGCCCCAAATTACCATGACATTCATGCCCACGATGGCTTGCTATAGACAGCCATAAAACACGAGGTGAATAAGGGGCAAGATATGCAACAAGGAGAGGAATCAAACTAGCATAAGCAAATTATGTAATAGGATGTCATTTCCCTAAAAGCATAAATATAAGGCTGGGTAAACATGAGTGGTGTAAATGTCAATAATCAATATGACATTCTAAGTTGACTTGTGAAAATCTAATGGAAATCTATATTTGAGAATAATTCCAAGCATAACATAAAGGAGCACTGATTTGCAGAGGCATTGATTTAACTTCACAAACTATACATTATTTAGGCATTTCATATTATGGCTATTTTACACACTAATAAAAACATCTCTCTATTCTTCTTGGGCTGATGCTTGTCTTCACTCAAATCTTCACTCAAACTGCTGGCTGCTGTTCATTTGTTTGTGCTACTGTACAGCTCACTTACTCACAACTCTGTGGGTTGAGAATTGGTGTCAGCAATTTATAAAAAGAACAAGAGGACATTCTTGACAGCTGGTGTACCCAGCAGAGTGCAATGTGTTACAATAAAAAAGGAAAATATTCAAAACTGGCTTGGGTTTCATGAAGATCGACAGGCGTTGATACAAGCATGCCTAACAGCTTCAGACATCCAAAAATGTCTCCAAGTAAATCACAACAGCTTGAAGTACACGTAAAACAAAAATAATTATTACCCAAAAGCTTCTTCCATGATTTGATCAGGGATTTGGCAAGGGATGTCACCTCCTCATCTGTGCTTTGCTTACGAATGGCATTAACGGACATCCCAATTCTGGTAGACTGTGGAAAGACACTGTGTCAGAGCGTCGGGGTTTCACTGCTGCCTTGTTCATGACAAAGCCAGAGAACAAATGACTAATGATACCTGAAGCAGCTCCAGAGTCATGGGGACACTGCGCAGCTCCTTCAAGAGGTCCAAAGCCCCGGCCTGCAGAGTAAGGTGGAGGGATGATCATTTAGACCACACCTTTTCTTTGCTCTAAATTGATTAGTCAGCTCCATCAACAACATGAGTAAGCCCAGAGATGTGTTCAGCAACAATAAAATGCAGTAAAACAAAATGAAAATGTGGTGCTTTGAACATCCCGTTAAGTTACTGAAGCTTGCACAAATGGCAGCTCAATCATCACTCTGCACTGCCTCCTTCATATGGCAGAATTTTTAGACAGTGCTGTCGATATGTTTGCACCTGTATTACAAACACCAAGAGCAAAAGTTCTTTAAAGCCTGTGGCCACTTTTGCACAATAGTTCAAGGAAAAATGTTGCTCAAACCAACACCATTTTGTACTAAACCTGCTCCAGATTACACAAAATTTAAGAATCCTGACAGTCAATAGGGCTGATATTGGCATTTGAGCCTCCTTGACTGCCATTAGCAAATAAGATAACATTTACCAGCGGTGGTGACCAGTGTTTAGCCACAATAAAATGTAGTAATGTGACTCGATCATGTCATTGAGGGTCCAGGTCTGACCAATAAAGTCACTCTGCCCCCTCAGCTGAATTCTGCTGATACTGTTCAATTATAAGTTACATTAATTCATACAGTTGCAAACTCAATTTAACTATATGGTTAAAAATACTTTAATGTTTCTGCAGCAGTTGTGGTAACCAGCATGACTGAAGAGGATGCTGTTCAGGTGGGCCTATGCAGGTCAGACTTTGAGAAGCACCCCTCATGTCTCTTTGAAACTACAAAGAGGTCATTCACCAGCTTGTGCAGATTCTTTTCAAGCATGACCCTACTCCAAAATTTGCAAAACAAATGTCTTGAGGTCTGAAATTTAAATTTTAAAACCCTCTTTTTTATGGCTATAAATTAACGTAATGTAACATTTTTTACACTGCCTCTGTAACTATAATATAGTATTGAGACTCAATGACAGACTTTGTGAGTCTGATCATGATTTAATATTCCTCTCACACACATAACACAAAGGAAAAACAAAAACTTAAAGTTTTAGTAGAGGCACACAACCCTGGACTGAGATAGAAAGCACTACAAAATTTATTTATTTATTTATTTACATCTTTCACTGAATTTAAAACGAGTTTAATTACACAGCCGTCCATCTTCTATTAAAACATGTTTTATTCTAAATCCTCTGTGTGGGATTTTTCAGAGTCTGCAACAGGACTTGAATAAATTCATACTACTATTTTCATGTGCAATGGATTAATGTTACTTTAGGATCCCTAGGGTAATTTTAGGATGTATGATGGGAATTGTATATGTATTTTGTGTACATTATTATCGGATGTTTGGGCCCCTTTTTATAAACTGTGGATAATTTTTTATTTTTTTTGAGGGGGGCGTCCCATTTCACAAGTGACTAATTAATATGCAATCATGCCTGAAACTGTTTTTTTTTTAAAAATTGATTAGTGAATAAATCTGTGAAATACCAATTATTCCTTTATATATAATAATCTCTTTCAATTTCCTGACTTTCAGTTTTTGGACTGTAGGTATATATTTTGGACTGTAATAGTCTTCATTAACATTATCTTTACACTTTAAAGTCCAATTTATTAATTGGGGAAATAATCTGCGGATTATCTGACAATCGTTAGCTGCAGTTTTGTTTATGTTTACGCAACAACGTCTGGAGTACAGTCACAGCAGCTTGACGGCTAAGAGTTAGCCAATTAGCCGCTAAGGACCGCCCCTCCAAATGAAACTTAAAGTCAAGGACAAGAGAACAATATCACTCTGATCTGTTTAAGGATTTGATATCCAGTCATTAAATTAGCTCAAACTGACCACGTCCAGATTTGTTTTGCCTTGCGAGGCCACAAAGCTGACAGCGATGCTACATGGGATGCTACGTGGCTAACTCCTAGCAACACACAGACCAGCCGTTCACATAAACAGACTCACAAGGGAGCTAATTAGCGGCTAACCCATTAGTCACAACAACAGGTAGGTTAGCTCTGGAGCTAATTATTGAGAGTGAGGACCGGAAAACCATCTTCGGCAAAATGACACAACGGTGCTGATTTTTTTGTCGACAACTGGGGGTCATTTAGCTCTCGTCTAGCCCGATCCCGACAAGTTAGCGCTCATGTTAGCTGGACCTCAACATCAGTCAGATCGGCTGAGCATTCACTCCCCTCACATACACATCTTACCCCGTTTTTCTTCTGCGCCATTTTATCGATCTTCTTCGCAATTCTGATGATCTCCTCTTCTTCCTTTTTGCCCATGGTGACCGAGCTGGTAGAGTCCAAATTAATTAAGCGCAAACGAGAAATGAAATTTGCGACAAAGACCACGCGCACTGAACAGAAAGCGGCAGAAGCAACGGCTAGTCGGCGGACCGGGACCGCACACCGACCGCAGCAGACCTGAGTAGTTGATGCACGACGAACCCAGGGGAAATCAATCGAGACACAACCTTCCGGAAGCCTGAAATCCCAGAGCAGCCTACCAACAAGTTAGTTTAGTCAGACAAGAGACTTTACGAATACCCAGAAAAAACTATAGTTTACAAAATCCGCCCTTTTGATTCTCAAACAAATCCCAGATCTTTTTGAATCAGTATCGCGACCTGTCGTTAGATAGCGCCAAAGTGCCACTTGGATCTAGGTACACCGTTGGCTGGAGCCCATAAAGTCACTCACGTAACAGGTTACTGTCCAGAACTCACACAATTCACCGATCAAAAGGCTTTTCACAGAAACTTTAATCATCACTACAACTCACTAATGAGGCAAACATCCAAAGATTTAAAAGTATTTAATGTATAATTTAGTGCTTTTAACAGTAACCTGTTATAGTAAAATTAAAACTAGGTCACGTTTGAAAAAAATAGCGGAAATTAAAATTTAGACTTTAGAACAGTATTTGTTTTCCTTACAGAACTAATAATTTATTATGTCACAAAGAGCATGAAGAAACTGCTGCATGTTTATTTAGATTAATATGTGCCTTCACAAAGCGTTGTGTTTGTATTGTATGATCTATTTTTGAAGTTCTTAAATCTTACCTCTGACAACAACAATAATCATCATAAACTAATAGTAATATATTACTGACATCAGGAACTAAATTCAAGCTAAAAATTTGTAAACAATAAAAACTAAAATGAAAGAACACTCAAAACAAATGAAAACTGAATAAACATCCAATACAAATCACAGCTACTGTGGTTTAGTATTGGACTGTACATGCAAAACAATTCAAACAAACTCAAGCAGAAATCAAAAAGGTATTTTTTTAAATTAACCCACCACACCTGCTGCTTGTCATAAATTGCTTCTACATTGCATTAAGACAACTACAAGTTGGGCAATTCTCAGCTTATATTCTCCAAGGTGTCACCTGAACAATATTACATTCAACATTAAGATAGGAAAGCAAGACAAAAAACATTCTTGGACTAGAAAGATAGAGACAATTTATTTGAGATATATCTCTGATTTTCAAATAACTTTACCTATTTATGAATAAACCTATGAAGGTTATTTAACTTTTAAACTTTTGAATATAAAATGTAATCATTTGATCCTATTAGGCATTTGTGTGAAGTTTTATTAATTTATGGTAAAAAAAAAAATTATGCTAAGCTCAACTGCTCAATCAGACATCATTCTCAGGCTTCATTATAAGCCAAAACAGATTTTAAAAAGAGGGATTTAGGTTGTTGTGAAAACATAGATGCTGTCAGCTTGTCCTAGAGTAAGACAGGCTGTTAATATATAGTGTCAATTAATGTATCACTGAGTATAATTAAAAACCATGAAAGAGCCCCAGTCTTGCTGAAGGAATCATTAGTTGGACTCTGGCTTTTGCAGAAAGCACAACGGTTGTGTGGATCAAAATTGTAACCTTTGAGGAGCACAATCCAGGCCACACTGATGGCAGACTGTTGATCTTATATCGTGCCACCAACTGACTCGCTAATTTGGATCTTACTAATCCAAAGAGACCAGCATGTGACACTACCACCTAATGACTGAAGGTTAGGCAATCACGGCAAACACTGAATAATTTAACAGAGAAACTGCAGTACACTGGTAGCTACAGTACATACAATATAGAGTGTACAGCACAAAAAAAAAAGGTTAGATGTGGTGCTAAAAGCCATGCAGTTTTCAAGAGAAAAGAACTAATTAAAAATAATTATACATATTTACACTCTGAGCAAATACTGTAATGGACCCGTCTTTGTGACTTACACAGGCCCTCCCTTCTCCACCTTCACTGTCTCTAGCTTCCAGGATGGTGCACATGTTAGCAGGAGAAATTAACAGCTTTTATCTAGTCAGGGCCAGTTGGGAATTGGCATACTGTGGCAACTGTAGTATAGTGACACAGCTCTCACCTCCTGATGCAATTAGAAGATTAGCAAAGGCAAAAATTCAAAATCTACTACAGGCATTTGGATGAACTGGCTCAGCCAAGTGTGGATACAATGCTGTAGATTTCCCTACTTTATGATTTTTTTTTTTAAACAAAAGATCTGCAGCATGAACTTTAAATACTGATGCATCATGTGTTCTGAAATCTAATGGTGGATTTCCAATGCCTGCTGTGAGGTAAAAGTGTTCTTTAAAGATTTTATTCTGCCTCAAGCTGTCAGCAAGTGCGCAAAATCATTAACCTAATCCTTATTAGGAGAAGACCTCTCAAATCTGATTAGACAGACTGCTTGCAAATTAGAAATAGTCCAAGCCACCTGTGGTATCTGTTGCAAAGACTCACTAATATTTAAACTGGAGAGTATGTATACTTTCATGGACTTTCACCTCTATCTTCCTCATTTATTTCTTATTCTGGTACTTACTAGACCTTTTACTCACTTGCCAAGTATTTCTTACTTTGTCTTTTATTGCAAATGATGAGAGCGAGATGAGGTATTTATGGCCAATAAGGTTGTGAAAACTTTTGGATCATTTCTGTAATTGAGATTTCCTAAAGGAAATAATACAAAGTAAGCTAGTCATAAAAAAAAAAATCCCTCATTTCCTCAAGAAAATACAATGTTTTACCATTTATTTAACTCCTTACAAATAAAAGTATACTTTGCAGTACGATTCTTCTATGCTTTCCCTTTTTGCTGCCTTATGTGCTGATTAAGTGTAAGCAAAGATTAGGCAAATTGGCCATGATGTTGCACGTCCCAAAATAGCCCTCAAACGCTGCTGAGAGGCTTTGACCAGCGCTCAGAGGAGCTACAGATGCACGCTTTCTGTTGTTTAACTGTTATAATTAAGGTGAAATGTGAACTATACGGGTAAGATTTTGTTCATTGCATCTATTGGCATGCTTGTTAGCCAGTCAGTCATTTAATGCTTTACATACAGGTTAGCTGATCTAGTTTATGTGCTTGAGGTGCGAAAGGCCTGTGTTTACATTCACTTAGACTTGCTGATTGCTACACTGTTGTTTGGTTACGAGTTTATATGTAATGAATTTGACCTGGTCATGACATTATTCCTCAGCTTGTCTGTGTTATCTTTACTGTACACTAATACATTTCTCTTCTGCTGGTAAAAGCAACAAAGGCTGATGCTCATTTGTACTTTGGGTGGTGGTTAGGTTGACTTACAATATGCAAATTTGTATTTTCTATTGTCATATTATTATATCTATATAAAACTGCCTACTTATTGGGTACACTTATAGCTAAACCTAATGCAGTCTAATACAGCAGTCCTGTAATAAATCCTGGCTTCATGAAGGTTGTAATTTATGTTTAAATTGTCATTAGGATGTAGTTTATGTTATTGAACTGTGTTGCAATATAACCACGGCCGTTTTATTTACCTAGATAAAATACTTTCTCTGTGATACATTGCAGTATTTCTTCAGTAAATGATTATATTCTACAGTCCTCTTTATGCACATCTGCAGTCCATTTCATTTCACTAATGACAAAGTACATATATCTACACAAAATCTACGCAGTGAGATAATACTTGAAAAAAATGGTTTCTGGTAGTCTGAAAGTCATTTATATATATAACAAAAACATTATTACATGTAAAGAGTGTACAGTCAAAACTGCAGCATACATTGTCACTTAATGTTAAAGTTTGCTTTAAATCCAAATATGACAATATAGCTAATCTCCTTTGCACTAATCAGAAAGTGCAATGTCCTCAACAATATTGTATGATTTCTCTTCCTCTAACTTTATCATAGGCAATGTTTATATGTTTTGGCTCCATCTAAAATTGACAGAAGTGATTTTCAGTAAACTGAAGAGGCCTCTGTTCTCTCTTTAGCTACCTCTACACAGCATGAGCAATACACCAGTCCAGGAGCCCCCTACCCAGGGTCTGTCCTCTGGCAGCGGGCAGACGTTACCCTCCCGACCCCTGCAGCCCTCCTCTGATCCCTCAGCTTCTAAAAGAGTATGCTTCTACAAAAGTGGTGACTATCAGTTCGGTGGGCATCGCATGGTCATCAATGCTCGCACCTTTAAGACCTTTGATGCTCTACTGGATGCTCTTTCAAAGAAAGTGCCTCTGCCATTTGGAGTGAGGACCATCACAACACCTCAGGGGACTCACCTTGTTAGGGCATTAGATGACTTACTTGATGGGGGTGCTTATGTGTGCTCTGATCAGAAACGGGTGAAGCCACTAAATCTGGATGAAGTGAACCGGCGGCAGGTACCTTGGAATACTACCAGACCACTCAGTGTGGGTCGACGGAGGCGTCAAGGACTCAGATTTGGTCAGTCTGGCAGCAGGAATGAAGCCACCAACAGGCCAGCAAAGGTCACTGAGAGGGTGGCAGTACGGACACCAAAGAAGCTTATGGTCATCAAGAACAGGGATCCAACTGTCAAACGCACAATTGTGTTGCAGAGAAGAACAGCTCCAACATTTGATGCATTGCTGGATTACCTGTCCCAGATACTGCAGTTCCCAGTGCTGAAACTCTACTCTACAGATGGCAGAAGAGTAAGTTGTTGGCAAACTGAAACTAGGAATCATCACTAGTCCTGCGAAATGGATAAAATGCATAAGATAGACTGGGTGAAGGCTTTATTAACGCAAAGAAAATCATATATTTAGAGTTCATTTGATCTTTTTCTGAACGTTAGACAAGTGGATCAACATCCCTCTATTATTTGTCTTTTCATTAAGAAACTATAGCAGAGGGATTCTGTGAAGAGCCTGTTTTTTTTGAATAATGTAAATACACTGAAACTGGCTGCAGCTCATCTAGAGAGTGCTCAGAGATAATCCATGAACAGAGTGAATGAATGGAGTTAAACAGCCAAAATAATTATTTACACCCGCTTCTAGACAAAAACAAAACAAAACAAAAAACCCATCTTAGATTATGCAAATACAGTATCAATAATATCTCAAAAATTAAATGTCCTTTGGTTTTTCTTATGTGGAAAGCAATTTTGCCCATAAAATGTTGGCATTCAGCTAATGAATGGTTCTTTGTTATTTAAGGATTTACAACAGGACATCCTCCTGCTATGGCACTTATTTCCAACTGATAACCACAAGTCAGTTAAATGAAAATAAGAACTTAGCCTAAATTTGTTTGAGGTGGTCTGTGGTGACCACTGTCAGGTGGCTGGTGACTGAATTTCTCTGCGGCAAATGCCATGAAGTGACTTGTTGTGTGGACTGACAACATATAAAAGATGGATGACCATGAACTTGCCCATTGGTTAGTGAAATACTGCTGTGAAGCCAAAAGCTGGGCATCTTAGTTTTCTAAAACTAAAGATGCCATGAAAGATGCCTGGGGACACTGCACATTCACTGGCTAGCTGCTTGTGATTGACTCTAATGGAGACAATAATTTATAAACTAAACCTCATGTTGTAGTCTCTATAACCTGAAACTAGCATTGAGTCCATCAAGTCATCAGGAATGTGTTTACTGAGGTCACAGAACAATGGAGCTGAGGAGCTTTTTTCCTATAGACTTATGCAAACTTCATACAAGAGTTACCCCTGCTGGTCATTAAGGAGCATGCTGCTTAAATTTTCAGACTCAAAAACTATATCCATCTTTTATATCCCATCTATGGACATCCCTAATACAAAAAGGAATTTTGCTACAATAAAAATTGCAAGAATAAAACCTTATTCTGTCAGTGTTACATGTTTGGGATATAGTTATACAGTGCCCTATTCATTCTGGACCATCTTGCTAGCACTTTCTATGAAACAGTTTTATAATTCTCCCCATATTAATAATTCTCTGGGTATAGCTAGCAGCTAGGTAGCTTAGCTTACCAGAAAATACTAGCAACAAGAAACCATTTGAAAGATTCCTCCATCATTCCAAGAAAGCTGTGTATTTCTTTACGGAGAGAACTTAAGGGTTTAACTTTGGACAGAACCAGGCTTGCTTTTTGACCATGTTTCCAATCTTTATCCTAAACTAAGCTAATCAGCAGCAAAGTATATATTTTCAATAATATATTTCTGAATAAAAGAGGTGGAGGGATTTAAATCAAAACCTCAAAACCACTGGATTGCTCAGAAGTGCAATCCAGTACTGGAGCCACAGAGGCATCCCACCCACACCTTTTTAGATCAGGAGCTCAGCAAGGAAGAAATTTGTCTGAAGGGCAAATTGTGTGTTTGGATAGATACAGATCCAAATATACACCTACTTGTACTTTGCTCAGCTAGATACTGACTAGCTAAGCGCAGTTTAAATATTATCAGTGGGTTAAGGACACAGGATTTGATATGGACAATAATGACTGTCTTTAACAATAATTATCTATAACAGCAACCTGTATTCTGTACTTAATATTCTTTCTATCCAAAGACATCTCAGGTGCTGTTAAGCAAATCCTTGTGCCTGTATAGCATAAACCAAGGCTAAAAAAAAAAAAACTACAGAAAGACACAAACTCATATACACCTAGTTGTTATCCACCATTTTTCAGTCTAATCATGTATTTAAGCTTGGCATTTCACTCCTGCTCTTGAACAAAGCAACTCAGGCTTGTGCCAGAACCTTAAACCTGTCACATGATCATGATCCGTGCGATCAGCATATGGAGTCTTCTCAGTTGTCACGCAATCGTAGATACGCAAACATCCCATTATTCCATTGACCTTATCATACCAGAATGACTGTCTCTCTTTTCTTTAATTAGCACAGCCTCAAAGTTTTAATGTCATTGAGAAGTGTTTGATCTCTATGGACTGGTGTGTAGTTTTAGTGTAAATATTAGGCTGTATGCCTGTAAATAAGTATAATATATGACATAAAATCCTAACTATTTCAAAGATTGAAAGTCAGTGCTTTTATTCTATTCCTTCACACAGTTTAAAAATTTCCAACTCTTCCATCTAACTGCTAAGAATAGTATCAAAAATATTTACCCTCTGTTGAGTTACTGCCGTAATCCTGCACATCCTTTAGCAACAACAACAGCTTGTGAGTCATGAGAACCTTTAAAGGCATCAAACACCATTAAAAACCTCCTTGTCATCTGCTATGTTTAGTGATAAAGAGTGACATTAAAAAAATAGATCTAATTTTGTATGCAGTTTGTATGGGACACATATTGTAGACTGAAGCATTTAGAGCAGCTGCACATGGAGAATGTGATGCATTCATAATGTATGAGATAAAGACGTATTTCAATCTAATTTCTTCTCTTTTAGGTTGACGGTCTTGCTGCGCTTATCTTGTGCTCTGGAGTTGTTGTGGCAGCGGGCAATGAGCCATTCAGATTAGCAAACTATAGTTTTCACAGAACGGGACAGATGGCACAGGCCATGTATGTGGAAACTGTTGAACCAGCAATGCTGCAACCTAGAACACGTAAGTGTTAGTTTATGCTATGAGGAAACTGTAAAATATAATATATATTTATTTGTTTTCTTGACAGTAGTCAGAAATGGACACCTCTTATGTGTGTATGCAAATTTGAATCTATAAAACCTTTTCTGGTTTTTGAGAGAGTGAAATTAGCAAATAAGCATATTTATATTAAGTCAAAAAGTCAAACTGTTCTTTTAAGTATTACTATGAAATCTTTACTTGACCCAAAACATTTTTCTCTTTTTGTGTCCCCCACCTCTTCCTCAAACACCTCTAATCGCAGAGAAGAAAAGGTCTTTCTCAAGTGGACGAGGATCCAGGAACTTCTCCGTGTCATCGGAGCGATATATTGTCAATCAGATAAACAAATCCCAAAACGGTCACCTACATCCCCACAATGGATCATTTGAAACAGAAGCAAATCAGCATCACACATCCATGGAGACATCTGGAACTGGGAGGGCCGATAACGTGCATCAAACTTGCATCGTACCTCACGATGATGACATTGAGAAGTCTTTCCGTGTGAATCAAGATGGCAGCATGACAGTAGAGATGAAAGTTCGTCTGACCATCAAGGAGGAGGAGATGCTCCACTGGACTACCACACTCAGCCGCAGCAGCCTTAGCAAGAGGACAGCTTGTGCCTCGATTTCTGAGTCAGGCAACCGCTCACCTGACTCAAACAATGCCATTGCCAAAGACTCCTCTAGTATCAGTGAGGAAGAAATGAAAGAGGAGAACTATCCACCTGGAGCTGGAAAGGGCTTTAACGATGAGCGAACATGTGGAGGCTACACTTCTACAGCTACGGGAAAAGCAAAAAAATGTGTCAAACGCACTCCCACACCAGGTCCTCGACATGTTAAGAAGGCATCTATTGAGAGTGTGAAGAGGGTTACAGAGTCAGGGGTTCAAGAGAGCACGCTGGGACATTATTCCTACGTGGAAAGGACAGCTGACGGTGAAACAACTGAAGGATACTGTGTCGTCAGACACAGCAGCAGCAGCAACCGACCGATTCCAAAACCCAGGAAAACAGCATCTGCAGGAGCAAGCAAAAAATGCTCCACTTCCTCCATCAGGTCATCAGGAGTCGCTGAGGTTCTTCAGATACAGAATAATGGGATGGAATTCACAGAGACTGTGATGCATATTTATGAGACCCAAGGCAGCTACGATAACTATTTTGCAAATCAGGAATATAGTGTAGACGGCATTCCTCTACATGGCTCGCCTTCAGCACCAGAAAGCAAACAGTCGACTGACTCAGGGCCTCATTCATCGAGTAATGATTGTGATATAGACTGTAGCTGGCAACCACCCACTGCTGACTCACTCCAAAGGCAGAAAGAGGAGATGTTATCACTGTCATCAGAGCCAGTCTCTCTGACACATGGGAATACAAACAATCTGTCTTCACCGAGTGAAAACGAAACCCAAAGAAACCGTCAAATTCAGGAGAGAGTAAAACTAGACGACGCTCCAAAAAGCGCGAAGAAGAAAAAGATGACTGCGCCTGCTAGGAGTCAGAAGAGTTCAGCTTCGACAAACAGCACAGATAAAAAAAAGAAGGAAAACCTAATCAGCCCCTCAGAAAACAGCAAGCATTCATCTACTGACAAGCTTAGCGGTCAGGCCAGTGTGGGAAAAAGAAGTCTGAATTCTTCCGAAAGTGCTAAAAGTGGTCAAAAGAATAAAGGAGCAGAAAAGGAAGCAGAAAGTCCGCAATCTAAGAAATCCAATAAAGATGAAAAAACACCAAGGAAGAACTCAGCCTCATTAGTTAGAACTGAAAAGTTGAAAAGAACACCACAGAGAAAAAACACAAACAAAGCAGCTGCTAGCGATAATGGCCACAATGTAAATACTCCGACTGGAAGGCCTCAAATGAAAAAGAATATGTCAGACATTTTGCAACCAAACAAATCTCTTTTGTTAGGCAAAAAGAAAACTAGCAAGCCAAAATCCATGCCTGACAGTGGAATAGCACAGACAAACACATCCATTTCGTTGCCTCTCGATCCTTCACCCTCAGAAATCCACCAATATGTTGAGAACTGGTTAGAGAAAGTCAGCCCAGACCAAGTGCTATATCCAGAGGAGGCGATCACAGAAGGAACACAACCTCGGACAAAGGTTGTATTTCAGATAGGTGGAGATTCTGAATCAGATGAAAAGAGTGAATGCCAGACTAATTTAGATGAAGATTATCCAGTGGCTGATGATGTTATCAAGAAATCAACATCTTGTCTATCTGTTCCTCTCAGCCACGAAGAACTAGCGACAGCACAAGGTTTAAGTGTTTCTATGCCAAATGTCAGAGCTGAGCTTGTACATCAGGAGAACAGGCTGAGGTTACACCAATCTACAGAGGCCATCAGTCCAGCTGCAGATGAAGCATCTTCATCCAACTTTTTGAGCCCCAAGGCAAAGATAAAACCTGCCCTCCAACAACTCTGTTCATCGATTCAGTGCATCAGAAGAGCCTCTGATGCCAACATCACACCCAATCTTGAGAAATCTAGCAGCCTTCCTGATTTCCCGACACAAGTAGCCTCAGTGTTTGGCTCATCGTGTAAAGCCTTTCTGTCATTCTTGTCAGTGATGACTCTGAGAGATCACCTCACAGGCTACACACCAGGAGAGGGTAACAAATCAAGTACCACCTCGGAGGCGATGCTAATGATGGAGTCTCTGCAGAAGATTTCTGCCATTGAGGATGAGGAAGAGCAGAGGGCAAGTTTGACTGATTTACAAAGCAGATCATCTTCTCGTTTCAGACAGAGCTGGAAGGATTTCCAGCTTCTGAGGGAAAGACTCGAAAGTGAACCGCTTTCTCCCAAAGTTTCAGAAACTGAGTTTGCGCTGGATGTTGTCTCTGAAGGCGGTGATGCATTTGAGGAACATAATTTGGGCATTGATGAGCTGATGGAGGAGCTGAGCATGCCACAAGACCTCAGGGATGAGATCGCGTCAACGATCAAAACTTTTTATCCTGTAGAAGAGAGCCAGTGTGTAGAGACTGATCGAAACCAGTCAGAATCAGAGGAAGATGTGGAGCAATTTGTCCATCAGTGCAATGATGAAATGAAACAACCAGATTCTGATAGTAGATGTGTAACTGAGGACACTTCTGAAGACACTTTTGAAACAAAACACAGTTATGATGATGCAGTTTATACCCAACTGGGGAAGATACTGAGTGAGTCAGACCAACCTGGTGAAGCCAAGGAGTCACAGACAGAAAAAGAAGAGTTGTTAAAAGATAAAGAAAATGAGACAAAAGAAGAAGAAAGTAGGCAAGAGGAAAAACTTGAGGAGGAAGAGGAGGTGAAGATCGGGGAAGGTGGAGATACAAAAGAGACAGATGCTGATAATGAAGGGACTCAAAAGGGAGATAGGGAAAGCCAGGAAGAGGGAGAAGAGCCAAAGCAATCAAAATCAGGGGAAGTAAGTGGTGAGGAATCTATTGATAATGAAGAGGCAGGGGCAGATGAAGAAGAGACAAAAGAAGAAGAAGGCAGGAAAGAGGAACAACTAGAGGAGGAAGAGGAGGTGAAGATCAGGGAATATGGAAATACAAAAGAGGTAGAAGCTGTTAGTGAAGGGTCTGAAAAGGGAAATAGGGAAAGTGAGGAAGAAGCAGAAGAAGAGCCAGAGCAATCAAAATCAGGCGAAGCAAGTGGTGTGGAATCTACTGATAATGAAGAGGCAGGGGCAGATGAAGAGGAGGAGACAAAAGAAGAAGAAGGTAGGAAAGAGGGACAACTAGAAGAGGTAGAGGAGGTGATGATCAGGGGATATGGAAATACAAAAGAGACAGAAGCGGTTAGTGAAAGGACTGAAAAGGAAGATAGGGAAACAGAGGAAGAGGGAGAAGACGAGCCAGAGCAATCAGAATCAGAGGACACAAGTGGTGAGGAATCTATTAATAAGGAAGAAGCAGGAGCAGATGAAGAGGAGGATGGGACAGATGAAGAGGAGGAAGAGATGACACTGGATGAAAAAGAGTTGGGGGTTGAATTTGAAGAAGGAGAGAAAAAAGAGGTTGATGAGACAGAGGAAGCATTTATGAACGAGGACTCAGCTCAGTATAGTGCTGAAGAGACAGATGAGAGGGAGGGTGCTGAGGAGACAGAGGAGGAAGAGAAAATAAATGAGAAGGTTGATGAGGAGGGTGAAGAAGAAAGCAGCGATGAAGGCGAAAATGAGGAGAGGCGAAAGGAGAAAGATGTGGGTGAAAATATGAAGGAGACAAATGAAGGGGAGGAAGTAGAAAATGTAACTGAAGAAGTGAAACAGGTGGAGGAGGAGGAAGAGGAGGAGGAGGAGGAAGAGGAGGAGGAGGAGGAAGAAGAAGAAGAAGAAAATGGAGAATTACATACTGTTCCGGGAGATACAGAAGAGGAAGTAGAGGGGGAAAGTAGAGGAGGGTACTGAGTTATCTGACAATGAGGAAAAGGAAATAGGGGATATTACTGAGTTAGATGAGGTAGAGGAGGTGGAAGCAGAAACAAATGCAGTTACTGTAACAGATGCAGAGGAGGAAGTTACTCAAAAAGCAGATGAGGACATGAAAACGGAAGCTGTGACAGAGGATATAAATGAGCAAGAACCTGAGGAAGAAGAGGAAACAGAGCTAATAGAAGAAGTTAGTGAGGGAAACAATGACAAGGAGGTGGAGGTGGAAGAAGAGAGAGAACAAGAAGGGGAATTTGAGGAGGCAGGTGGTGGGGAGTCCGTGGTAAAAAATACAGAGGAAGACAGTACGAGAATAACAACAGATGAGGAAGATGTAGACGAAGGAAGGGAAACGGACATAGAAGATGAAAAATATGATGAGGCTGAAGATAGCAGAAGAGAGCTGGAGCAAACAGAAAGTAATCAAGAGGAAGAATCAGCAGAAGAGAGAAAATGTATAGAAGAGTTGGAGATGAATGAAAATCTGACAGCAGGCCAAATTGGAGATGAAGAGGAGAGGGAGGATGACTGACGAAAAAGAGTCACAAGAGAAATTAGACCAGGAAGAAAAGCAAGGCACTGGATCCCCAAGCAAATACTCCTCTGAAGGTCAGTGTGCAGATGACAAAGGTAATGGAACAGACACTGTTACTGAAACAGATGAAGGAGGAGAGATGCTTAAAGAAAGAAATGGCAATTTATCCCATCCAGTGGAAATATCCCAGGAGTTACTTGACTTTGTGAACTATGCCCTCCGGTCTTCTTCACTTGTATTCATATACGACACTGAGGGGAACATTAGGATAGAGCCTGACAATGCTCAGGTTGTACAAACCAAGCAAACCATCATTCCAAAAAATAGAAAAGACAGTTCATACGGTTTAAAACGCCTTCCAAGCCCGAGCACCTCTGATTTATCTGATTACAGACCAGGCACATCAGAGAGTGGTGGATATAAAACTCAGAACTCTGTAGACATTATGTCAGAGAGTGGAGAAGAGGCTTCAGAGAAGCCTTGTCAAGTCTATACACATTCAGCAGACAGGACTAAGAGAACAAATGTGGAGATGGTTAACTCAAAATTGTCTGTCGCAAGTAATTCAGAAACCTTTCATATTTGCAGTGTTTCGAGCACTAAAACCTCAAGGGAGCATCTGTCTTACTTCAGGTCAGCAAGCTCATTAAAAGCAGATGGTGCAGCCAACACACAGGATGCACAGTGCATTTCTTTTGTCTCAGAAAACTCAGCTGATGGGGTTTTGATTGATCAGGGCAGATGGCTTCTAAAGGAGAACCATCTCATAAGAAAATCTCCTCCAGTCTCCCTGGGAATGTACAGCAATTTGGACAGCACATCCTTAGACACAGGTCAGGAGAACACCAGCGATGATTCCCCGCCCCATTTCAAAACTCAGCACAGTCCCCTTGCAGCTATATCCTCATCAGAACTCGAGGAGTTGGCGAAGCCTCCAACTCCAAAGTGCATCTACTACAACATGCCACACGGAAGCGACTCAGACCCCTTTTTGGATGATTGCAGTGTAAAAAGCAGTGCTCGAGGCAGAGGTGTCAGGGTGTCACCTACTATTGATACCTCAAAAACCTGGGCAAATAAAAATGGCAGTCAGTCTTCATTTGCGTCAGTTGAGTTCAGAATCCCAGACAGAAAAGTGCATCCCGAGGAGGAGCCAGCAGTTGTGACGCAGCCAAGAAGGACATCTGGTGGCGAAGACCATGTACTACAATCACAAGACTCCGTGGACAATCTGCATTTGAGATGTGGCCAATACTGCCCCATACTATGAAAACAAAACATCTAGTCTTGACTTTTTTATGTTCCACCAGACCTTTAAATGTTTGCTGACACTGAGGAGAGTTGTGCCTCTTATTTGCATTTAAATGTAGTTAAAAAAAAATCAGATTTACACAAAATTATTTTGGTGCTATCGGGTGCTGTCTAATAATAGGACAGAGTATAAAAAAGAGCTATTTGCTTTTTCTCCTACAAATCAGCAATTTATTCCTGAACATAATACAGGAAATGAAAGAAATGACTGCTACAGAAAGTAGATTTCATTGCTTGTATTATTTAATTTCAACTTTGTTTCAACTTTTTAGATTCATTAATTGATTTACTTCGAAAAACAAAATCTATAACTTAAAGGTTTCCTACCCAGGCAGATTTAATCAGTCAAATTTATGCTAATACATGAGATGCTGAACAGGACTACTAAGGTAAAATAAAAGGGAAATAAAATGATCAGGTGGACACAAAAATGCTAATGTTGCTCTGCTTATGTTTTCTTACTTGATCAGCATATCAGGATGTGCGCTTTGTTTTTGCTGCCCCTAAGTGGTAAAAGTAGGTTTTAACTGACATGGTTAGACTTTCTTCAGAAACACAGTTGAAGTCTCAGGAAATTTGAGAAAAGGATTCTCATAACCAATGATAGAAAAATGTGTGAAAGTTTTTGTTTTCAAGCTTTAACTTTTTAATGTGCCTTCTTTTAACAACCCCGCTGGGGGCGTGATCATGATGTTGTATGTACAGTCAATATTTAACTTCCATTGTTGTCTTGATTAAAGGTATACCTGTGTTTAAAGCCTATAAATGTTCACACGTGCACAGCAGAAACAGAAGAGATTATTTTTGGTGGTTTCATTTGGCTCATTCCAACTCTATCCATCACTTAATCGATCATCCAGTCAATCAATCATCACATCAGTAAGTCAGTCTGTGAGTTCGTCAACTTGATTTTGAGAAAGCTGTAAAAGATTTAGGTGACAAACGCCTCTGGGATGTTATTCTTTTTTCTTTCCACTGATGAAGCCCAATTATCAGAGGAAAAAAAGAATGCAGCTTAGGATACACACACCCCTCCCATACAACCCTGTCTCCTAAAAATAATTTCAGGGTTGAGCTACAAACTAGTGAAAACAATCCGATTTGAGATGATTGCCTAGAAGCATCTCTGGACTCTGGTGACATTTGACTTTGGTTATAACTAAGTGAAGCATGTGAATTTTGAATGAGCCTTAGGCTTACAATACTCAGTTTATTCTTGGAACTAGAGTACTTCGGTGTGTTAAAAAAGATTTATTTCAGTAGCTTGATTTTCAATACAAAATAGCTGGCTAACAGTTGATGCTTTGAGTGTATGTTTTATTCTGCCCACACTATTTGAGTCTCACTCATCCTCAGGCAGGTGAAGGTGCAGAGGAGAATGAGAGTCATCTGCAGCTGTCAGTTGGTGTCAGCAGTCCCCCCCCAATGCAGTCAGGCATATGCAAGTGACATTTGATGTGATCTTCACTGACAGACTAGCTTGTAATATGCGTGACCAGAGGATGTTATCCTTGAAACAAGTATGACCAGATGACTGCAGGTGTTAATTTGAACAGGCGTAATTCATTTCGACATTTACATGCTAAATATTTGACAAGTTACACATGATGATTTTATGGTAATGCAAGGGGAGAATGCTGGGAAATCCTATTAGTGTGTGTGTGTGTGTGTGGGTGTTTCCGCTCCCTGTCCCTGATCCAATCCCTTCCTGCAAACACATCACAACACACACACACACACACAGTGAGACAAAGAAAGACAAAGAGGACGAGAGAGAGAGAGAGAGAGAGAGGTCTTTACAAAGTGACCACTCTGGATACTTTCCAAGGGTTTTGTCAGTCACTATGGAGATTTGGAAAATAGCCCCTGCTGTTTAATTCCTCTCTTGTTACCATGGTCCAAAGGTATCCACTCAAAATGAGCACACATGCCTGCTCTGTGCATTTTGCTTACCATTGACAGAAAAGGTCCAGTATGCTTAAGAAAAGCTATTCGGTGCAAGTGGAGAAAAAAAATCATTGCTCAAAATAACCAGAAATAAAACAGGCAGCAGCATCCTTCAGCAAAACTGCTAATGTTCAGCACTGTACAAAAGTCTTGATCACAATTCATTTCTTGATATTTTGCTTCCAAGGAGTCAGACATACTTGTGATTTTTTAAAGTGGACAATAGTTCTCAAGGCTTTCTGAAAGTCTTTCAGGGTTTTTCTTTCGAACTTTTGCAGTCCAGTCCTTGTACCTGACCACTTTCAGATTTCTTTGTTGCTATACCATTTAAGACTGACCTATAAATCGCTCAAGCATAAAAAGGGCCCATAATTCAAGGGACGAACCAGTGCTGTGTCTACACATAATAGACAACTTAGTAAAGAACCACAAAACCACATCAATTGTTCCATTTCCTTATTTGACTCTATGAAAAAAAATGCCAAAGATAAAATACAGTAGCTTGAGCGACATACAAGGGTTGGACAATGAAACTGAAACACCTGTCATTTTAGTGTGGGAGGTTTCATGGCTAAATTGGACCAGCCTGGTGGCCAATCTTCATTAATTGCACATTGCACCAGTAAGAGCAGAGCGTGAAGGTTCAATTAGCAGGGTAAGAGCACAGTTTTGCTCAAAATATTGCAATGCACACAACATTATGGGTGACATACCAGAGTTCAAAAGAGGACAAATTGTTGGTGCACGTTTTGCTGGCACATCTATGACCAAGACAGCGAGTCTTTGTGATGTATCAAGAGCCACGGTATCCAGGGTAATGTCAGCATACCACCAAGAAGGACGAACCACATCCAACAGGATTAACTGTGGATGCAAGAGGAAGCTGTCTGAAAGGGATGTTCAGGTGCTAACCTGGATTGTATCCAAAAAACATAAAACCACAGCTTCCCAAATCACAGCAGACTTAAATGTGTACCTCAACTCTCCTGTTTCCACCAAAACTGTCCATCGGGAGCTCCACAGGGTCAATATACACAGCCGGGCTGCTATAGCCAAACCTTTGGTCACTCGTGCCAATGCCAAACGTTGGTTTCAATGGTGCAAGGAGCGCAAATCTTGTGCTGTGGACAATGTGAAACATATATTGTTCTCTGATGAGTCCACCTTTACTGTTTTCCCCACATCTGGGAGAGTTACGGTGTGGAGAAGCCCCAAAGAAGCATACCACCCAGACTGTTGCATGCCCAGAGTGAAGCATGGGGGTGAATCAGTGATGGTTTGGGCTGCCGTATCATGGCATTCCCTTGGCCCAATACTTGTGCTAGATGGGCGCATCACTGCCAAGGACTACCGAACCATTCTGGAGGACCATGTGCATCCAGTGGTTCAAACATTGTATCCTGAAGACGGTGCTGTGTATCAGGATGACAATGCACCAATACACACAGCAAGACTGTTGAAAGATTAGTTTGATGAACATGAAAGTGAAGTTTAACATCTCCCATGGCCTGAACAGTCACCAGATCTAAATATTATTGAGCCACTTTGGGGTGTTTTGGAGGAGCGAGTCAGGAAACGTTTTCCTCCACCAGCATCACGTCGTGACCTGGCCACTATCCTGCAAGAAGAATGGCTTAAAATCCCTCTGACCACTGTGCAGGATTTGTATATGTCATTCCTAAGACGAATTGATGCTGTATTGGCCGCAAAAGGAGGCCCTACATCATACTAATAAATTATTGTGGTCTAAAACCAGGTGTTTCAGTTTCATTGTCCAACCCCTGTACAATAGTATTTTTGCACCAGCAAGGTGATTCTCAAAGAGCTAACATGGCATAACTTGGCATGGTGTGCTGTGTGTCCTTAAAAAAATGTCCCAAACACTACTTATTGAAATTACAAGAAAGTTTACCTAAGAGAGTTCAAGCTGTGCTGAAAAAGAAAAAGATGCTCATGCCAAATACTGACTTTCAAGCTTGTTAGTGCTCTACAAACATTTGCCTTATATACTGTATTTCCATGTATGTTTGCACAGTTCAATAAATCACTGAACCTATTTCCCATTTTTCTACCAAAATATAAAGAAATGAGGAGACTTTTGCATACTACTCTACAAGTCCTGCATTCAAACTTATGCTTAAGATGAAGTACAGTATTAACAACCCTCAAGGGTCAAAAGTGAAAGCATTGGTTTGCAGTAAAAAGTTGTACCATATTATTAGATTTGTTACAATTCATTCATTTTTTTATGGATAATTTTATATGCCTGTTTATAAGGTCACAGCTGGTTGAAGTGGGGCTAAGTTTTACTTCTTTATTAATTTGTTTGTTCAGAGGAAAAGAATTGAATTCATTTTGTTGGCATGCCCTCTTTGAACACCAAAAGAGTTAGTTTTTTTTCAATTAAACCATCTGAAAGGTAAATTTAACATAATACTGAAAATGATGCTTGGGATTATTCATTAACACTGTGACACAGTAGTCAGTAGTTTGTCAAGTGACTCCAGCGCTATAATCTAAGGGCTGTCTGCAGCATGTGTAGCAGCACACACACCACAGATGAGCAGACAATGGTGTGCACAACAAGAGATTTCCTCAGGGTAATTTTCTCAGCAGTGTGTGAGATAAACAGTGTACAGTATATACACATAAGCATTGATCAGCCACGATACTACAAGCACCTGTAATGTGTAAGTCCCCCCCTGTACCACCAAAATGTTTCTGACCTATCAGGGTGTGGACACCACTGGGCGTGTCACTGGCACCGGGACACTTGCAGCATGTTCTTTGGGGCCTGTAGTTTGGACTGGATTGAGACTGTGCACATCTCACAGATCAGCGAATATCATTGCCATTTGGGGTGTGTTTGGTCTGCATAAAATGTGTGATACATGTCAAAAGGTTTTCCTGTAGAACACTGCATTGTGTAATGAGATGTATTGTGGCTGATTGGTGTAAAGATTATCACTACATTGGCATCTGATTTTTAAAAAAAATTGCTATTGGCCACAAGAATCCAGCATTAAACAGGTTCTACTTTCCTCCACTGATAATAACCCGACAATCACACTCTGACTTGACAAAAGACCACTGAAGGCTCTGCCATGGATTTACAACCTTTATTTCTCACACTAAGATTTACTTCTGTCTGCTCTCCATGCATCAACTGAAGGGCAAAAAATACTTTGTGCTCAAGATTCTGCCTGCAGTTAATCTAAATGGTCATGACCCGCAGAAATGCAGAGTAATTTAAACACCAGAAAAAATAAAATAAAAGAAAAAAAGGTATGAACGAAAGAATGAAATTAAGAAAGAGAGACTTTTTGAAAACTGCTCACCACAATTACTAATTTTTACAGCTTTATAACTGAACACACGACTTGTTTTCTGTGAGAATCGATGAACAGTACAGTCACTGTCTCCACTTAAGCTCTGGTAAATAATGTTTGAGATGATTGCTGTGGATACTGGGTGCACGGGTCTGGTGATTCACCATCATGGGAGGTGAAACAATGGGTGCCTTTTTGCTTTCCAGTCCCTGTGGTTTTGAAGGGATGAAACCCAAAAATAAGATTTTACTTATCTGTTGCTCTGTGCCATTACAGAGTGACTGACTTTGACTAATGTTGAGTCTTATTTGATTCTTTTTGTACACCTCCTTTAATTAGCTCCCCTGCAGGGCTGTTGCTTTGGAGAAAAGAAGAATCTCAGCAACAATAATAAAAGGACCAAGCTATAAATTCCCAAGAATGGGAGCTATTTGGCCCAAACTGTTGTACTGTCAAACGCTGTGCTACACACAATAATTACGGCCTACTGTCTGCATTCTCTTGCTGCAGTTAGGTGACAGATCAGCAATACACAATCCCTGCTCTGTCTGTGTCAATCCAGGCCTCCTCTGTCTGTCTCTGTGGCCAATACTGGCAGAGGGGGATCATAATGGGCCTGGGAGCAGGAATTTTCATAGCCCCCACCCTACCTCTAAGTGAGTGTTGATCATGTGAATTTCCATAGCTGGGTTTCTATAGCTGTTTTACTCACACCACAGGCTTCTCTGTGTGTGCTGTAGTACCACCAACCTTAATATTTTATTTTTTATTTATTTATTTTGCTTTATTTCTTATGCTTTTGCTTATCACTTTACAACATTTCTCCTTCTCCAGTCTCCAAAGCTTTGAATGGAACTTTTGTATAAAGTTTTTGGCACTTTTTAAATTTACATTTTAACATTCTACTTTAATACTAAAACATCAGCAGGACATGCTGTGCATGATGACTAATCTTACTTATGACATTTAACTGCATTTTGCCACTTACACCTTTAAATTTACTCCACTCTTTATTAGACAACATTTATTTGTACTGAATTTCTGCACACTTGGACTTAACTAGAGGAAAATCTTTCATAACTACTGATCAGACCACACACAGAAAATATATGAATTCCAAAAAGATCCATTTAAAAATAGAAAATACATACACAATCTCAATTTTCATGATACAATCCAGTGGCAACCTTGTGAGCACATGATGTGCTCTATGAAATTATTACGGCACTGCTCCAAAATGCACAGATTTGCATACAAATTAATTTTAAATCATTGAACCTCCTATACTTTGACTTGATTCCTTTATATAATTGCACAAATACAGAAATTAAAATTTCTTTGACCCCTGAAACCACGTAATTTAATTTAGTAGATGCTTCATTTAGCCTGGAAAAATAGTTTGTTGCTCTATAAACAAGCCCTCCACAATGCTAGGACATCTTACTATTCATCACAGACTGAAGAAAATAAGAACAACCCCGGGTTTTTTTTCAGCACTGTAGCCAGGCTGACAAAGTGTCAGAGCTCTGTTGAGCTGAGTATTCCTTTAACCTGAAGTACTAATGACTTCATGATTTTCTTCACAAATGAAATTTTAATCATCAGAGAAAAAAAATATTCATAACCATCTCAAAGACATATATTTATATTCAGCTACTTTCAATACTACTGATATTTATTTAGACCCTTTCTCTTTCTGAGTTAACTTCAATAGTTACTTCCTCCAAGCCATCAATTTCATCCCATTAGGATCCCATTCCTACAAGACTGCTCAAAGATTAATTAATGCTTCAATCTTAAATATGATCAATTTATCTTTGTTAATTGGCTACGTACCACAGGCCTTTAAGGTGGCAGTAATTAAACCATTACTTAAAAAGCCATCACTTGACCCAGCTCTCTTAGCTAATTATAGGCCAATCTCCAAACTTCCTTTTCTCTCAAAATCTTTTTGAAAGAGTATTTGTAAAACAGCTAACTGATCATCTGCAAAGGAATGGTTTATTTGAAGAGTTTCAGTCAGGTTTCAGAATTCATCACAGTACAGAAACAGCATTAGTGAAGGTTACAAATGATCTTCTTACAGCCTCTGACAGTGGACTCATCTCTGTGCTTGTCCTGTCAGACCTCCGTGCAGTGTTTAATACTGCTGACCATAATATTTTATTACAGAGATTAGAGCATGCCAGTACCTGTACGCTGCAGTACCTATTTATCTAATAGACTATAGAATATGTAGGACTGCTTTCTTGCATTTTTACAATAGCTCTAAAATTAGAAACATCCTGTCTCAGAGTGATGCTGAAAAGTTAGTTCATGCATTTATTACTTCTAGGCTGGATTACTGTAATTCATTAAAATCCAGTTGTCCTATAAGCTCCCTCAAAAGCCTTCAGCTGATTCAAAATGCTGCAGCGAGAGTGCTGACAGGGACTAGAAAGAGTGATCATATTTCTCCCATATTGGCTTCTCTTCATCAGCTCCCAGTTAAATCCAGAATAGAATTTAAAATCCTTCTTCTCACATACAATGTCTTGAATAATCAGACCCTATATTATCCTAAAGAACTCATAGTACCGTATCACCCCAATAGAGCACTTCGCTCTTAGAGTGTTGGCTTACTTGCTATTCCTAGGGAGTTTAAAAGTAGAATGGGAGGCAGAGCCTTCAGCTTTCAGGCCCCTTTTCTGTGGAACCAGCTCCTAGTTTGGATTTGGGAGATTATAGTTACGGCTGGATCAGGTGACCCTGGAACATTCCCTGCAAAATTTCTTTTCACCCTCTGTGTTTACACACCACTCTGCATTTAATCAGTTGTTATTATTAATCTCTAGCTCTCTTCCACAGCATGTCTTTTGTCCTGTTTCCCTCCCCTCACCCCCAACCACTCACAGGAGATGGCTGCCCCTGCCTGAGCCTGTTTCTGCCAGAGGTTTCTTCCTGTTAAAAGGGAGTTTTTCTTTCCCACTTTCACCAAGTGCTTGCTCATAGACTTCAAGACTTCAACACTTTATTTGCCATTTGTACTCACAGGCAAGGTTTGGGTACATAGGAATTCTTGTGCACAAAATGACAAAGTAAATTGCAGTCATATCTCAGGGGCAGCATGCCAGCTTTAGCTAACCGCAGCCACCCTCACCCGCAAGACAAAAATGTGAAATTCTCTGTGAAAGAAATATTTGTGCACTCAGTGTTAGCTAGTGAAAAAACTTCACTAAACCTAATTATATCTCTCATCTTGGCTTATTTTGTTTTCTAAAGAGCAAATAAAGCTCAGCAGGACCAATGCAGCTCGGCTGGAAAGTGTTAGGTGTCACTTGCTCAGCTCTGCTGCCATGCATCTCGTTTCAGAATCACTGAATCTCAGCAAGTCAGCAGCACTGCAGCACTGATGGCGCTGTATGCTGAAAAGGGCAAAAGACTGAGGGGAAAGAAAGAAAAGCTTTTGGGCACAAAGATTAATCCTTACGGAAATATTTCATCATTTTCTTTGCAGGTCAGTCTGAGAAGAGGTTAACAGAGGTTGACAAATAACACATGCTTCAGGAATGCAGCAAACCTGCCAGTATTGAATGACTTTGACTTGTATCCCCCAGCCTCTCTTTTTCTCTCTAAGGATTAGTGTGTGACATCATCAGACGTGTTCTTTAAAGCTGATTAACCTGATGAATGTGACTGCTTACTTGCACATACTTTAATAGACTTCGCTTTCTCACCCAAGCAACCCTTCATCAAAATATAAGACGTACATAATACTCTGATATCACACTTAGACATATAATCATTCACTAATAAATAGGCCTACTATTGACATGGGTGCATGACAGCTGAATGTTCTAACACAACGCCAGTGTAAGAGACAAGAGAAGAAACAGCCTGACTTAAAAATGTTTCTTAGCAGTTCTCAACATTGTATGTTGAAATAGTCATTTCCTTTTCCACTGGATACTACAAATGTAATTGTTTCATCTACAAGCAGCGGGAGTAAGATCGTATTTTCATCGTGATCTTTGGTGTCCCAATAATAATTAAGCTGAGCTTAAAAAGCTCAAGCAGACTTGCACAGAACAGTCTAAAATATGTGGACATCTATAGCAGACTATTTGGGAGCATCATTATCTTGGCGTACACGTACTTTAGGCTACTGTATATGAAGAGTGTGGCCTAAATACCGATCAGGTTTTATGGGTCTGATTTGTGATTGGATTCTCAATGTGCCGCTCCAGTCACCGTTGCGTATTTGCATAAGGAGGAGACTATAAATCAGTAACGGTTTAGGGAACGCCTTCCCAGGCGCACTCCGCTGATGCTGTTGAAACAAGACATACTCCAGATCGGCGACATTGCTCTGGTACTTTATTGTCTTAAAAGACACAAACAAGATGGCCTATAGAGCAAGTCCACATTCTTCTTACAGAAAGATGTTCGGCGGGGAGAAAACCGCGGTAAGGCCCACCTACTCGACTCGCCAGTTTTCCATCCCGGTGCGCTCCTCCCGGGTCTCCTTCGGGCTGTCCTCGACCCCATCCATATACGCATCGAAGACCCAAAGGCTCCGGAGCAGTGCAGCCATGCCCCGTCTGGCATCCGAGAACTTGGACTTCTCCTTGTCTGACGCCATAAACAGCGAGTTCATCACGAACCGTACCAGCGAGAAGGCGCAGATGCAGTCGCTCAACGACCGTTTCGCAAACTACATCGAGAAGGTTCGCTTCTTGGAGCAGCAAAACAAGATCCTGTTGGCGGAGCTGGAGCAGCTGCGGGGCAAAGGGACGTCCCGAGTCGGAGATCTTTACGAGGACGAGATGCGGGAGCTGAGACGCCAGGTGGACCAGCTCACCAACGAGAAGGCCCGGGTGGAAGTTCACCGGGATAACCTGGCAGATGACATCGACAGGCTGAGAGAGAAGTAGGAGGCGTGGCACTTTTCTGTTCCCAACTCCATATATTGTTTCTTTTGTTGTGTAGGCCTGTTATTCAGATCTGGCCCAGTGCAGTAATCTTTATTAGCTAGAGCCTAAACAGATAGTATCTTATTACTTTTGTACAGGTTGACGAGAATCTAGATATAAATGCTTACCCTGCACTGCGCAAAAGGTTTTTTACCACGGAGTTTTTTCGTACGTAAAAAAAAAGTGAATGCAGAAAAGAATTTTTAAGTGGCTGCAAAAACTCCTGCTTTATGTCTTTCTTCACAGGTTGCAGGATGAAATTTCCCAGCGGGAGGAGGCTGAGGCAAACATGCAGGGCTTTAGACAGGTACAGTATAATTCATCTAAACCCTGGTCACATTGGTTACAGCAGCCAAAAATTGGAATAGATGGAAATTTTTTTAGGGTGATAAAGGGAACTTAGATCTCAACAGCAGACCCACAGTGCCTCATCTTGTCAGCTATTCTTGAGGAAATGAGGGCTTAAACTCTCAAACTGATGGAAAGTGATGTGATAATAATCAGATAAACCATTATCCTTAAGAGCCTCACTTTAATAGTCATGAGGTGCAACTGCCCCTTTTCTTTTAGGGTGATCTCTATCTAATTATTGCTCATGAGCTGCAGAGACAGGAATGTACACTTCTGATGGCACAACAGCAGATTCTAGGCATGATCCAAAATAGTCACAGAGCAGTGACTTACCCTGGACTGGTACAAAAGGCCAAGTTGTGACTGTTGAGTTAAATCAGGCCTGCAGCGAGAGGAGATCTTTTTAAGTCTGACTGGTCACAATGAATGAGCCGGACACAAGGGCAACAACAATGTGGATCCAATGTGGTTATCAGAGCGAGAAGACAAGCCACCATGTGATCCGGCTGTCTCGTTCTGGGAGAGTATCAGCACATAAAAATCTCACTTGTTATGATCTTGTCAGAGTTTGTTCCCTATCACTGGGTTTCACAGGGATGAGTCATGCACACAGTTTCAAAAGGTTGTTATTGGAGTTAAAAAGGTGAAAAAGAAATTTGCCACCCCACCAGTTTAGTTTTTAAATTTATGATGATAATATGCCTTTTAGGGCATGCTTTAAGTCATGAATACATTGCACAGTAATGGCTTTGTCTATATGAATGGCAGGAAGGAAGCCCCCATGGCCTGCCTGAGTGGCACACTGACAACAATGCAGTGCCCGCAGCCGACTCTTGCTCAGTCAGGCAGACAGTCACTCTCCCAGCCTTGGGCTTGTTTGGGAACCCCTGCTGAATAGCACACTTTGTTTGTGGCATTAGTGCAGAGGCAAAGCTGCTTCATTTGCTGATACCTCAGTTGCCAGCTTGCCAACGCCCAACAAAGCCACTGTGCCACAGCCAGTGTGTATGTATGAGTGGTAAGTATGATAAAATAGGCTAGATTGGGTCTTTGAGTACAGCAGAATGTTTTATGTACTTCATTCATTATGGTTATAAAACGATAACATCCAAAATTACAGTTTCCAGTAGCAGAACTGGAATTCTACTGGAGAAACCAGTGAGGAATTTCAGGTTAGGAATGCAGTTGGGTAATAATAATAAGTGGGATTAACAATCTCTTTAATAATGTTTTGTGGCTCTGGGTATCTTCCAGTACTTAGAAAAAATCTCACTGAACTCTGTCCAGCCCTTTTCCCAGACATAAAGAATGCCAGGCCTGCCACTGTAGAGGTTAATTTGCCTGTTCTATTGTGCAGTAAGCAGCCTCAGGCTCCATCTGATATAAACAATGTTACCTATCTGCTGTGATTAGTAACCATATGGTTAAAGATAAGTAACAACGAGTATCAAGTAAATGTAGATGAGTAAAAGTTCATTATTTCCTCTTGACTAGAAACATACATGAAAGTAGTCTACATTAGGAATACTCAAGTAAAGTAAAAGAACCCCAAAACTGTGCTTATATGCAGTTCTTGAGCAAAGATCTGCCTATAATGCAGCCAGGGAGTATGCCCTAAAAAAACACATGAAAATCACGCGAAAACACACACTGATCTGTTAACAACGTCTGCAATGACATGTCATGAGCCTACAGTTGATTTTCATTGGACGCATGTTGTTGTGACCTAAATCAACTAAACAGTGGGTCATTTGTGTACCGGACTGTGTAAGGGCTCTTTACAGCATGTGCATAAAAATATTTTTTTTCTTTGTCAGCATGCATATTATGCATAATTAAAGTCACCTTCACAAGTCACCTTATTAAGATTCTGTGTTACTGTACAGGATGTGGACAATGCTGCCCTCGCCAGACTGGACCTGGAGCGGAAAGTGGAGTCACTCCAAGAGGAAATCAACTTCCTCAAGAAGCTGCATGATGAGGTAAGCGTTCCTTTTTTGTTGCCTAGGCTGAATCAGTTTACTGCAGACACACTGCACATGTGCAGCCTAATAGGCAAAAAGTAATGGGCCAAATAGTTTGAAATATCTGTTAATCTGCTCAAGTGCCACATCAGCAGGGTTTAGTTAACGATGCTTTTTTAAAAAAAGTCTTTAAGGCTAATTGAACAAAAGTATATAAAAGGGCCTTAGAATAAACTTTCTATGCTAACTATACAAACTGACTCTGTTGAACCTGTTGCAGGAAATGTTGGAGCTGCAGAACCAGATCCAGCAGCAGCAGCATGTGCAGGTGGACATGGATATAGCTAAGCCTGACCTGACAGCAGCTCTGAGGGACGTCCGTCTGCAGTATGAGAACCTGGCCACCAAAAACATCCAGGAGTCAGAGGAATGGTACAAATCCAAGGTAAAGACGTTTTAGCGACACATATTTAAACAAACATACTGACATGAACTACTTCAACAAATGAATTTCAAATGTTTTGATATTAACAACACAACCATTTATGACAAATGGATCACGTAGTCATGAACTTTGGATAATTATCAGTGCTCTGTAGTTCCCAGATTGATTTATTGTCTAACTCTTCAGCTGTAGGTTATAAAACCAAAAAAACCACCAGAAGCAGTAAATATTAGGTTCAGCATTTATGAGCAAGGGCATTAAAAAAACCTAAAATTTGTTTCTTTGCATCTGTTTGATGTGTAAAAACAAAAAACAAAACAAGTGTTTGCTAGGAAATTCACCATCTAAATATAAAATTACTTCTCCAAAATAGGATTATGTTCTCTCTTATATTAAAAATGGATAATAGTTGGTGCAAAAGAGGTGAAAGGGTGCAATTTTAAAATCAACAAACTAGTAAGGCATAAAACATCTTTGTGACGTTTGAGCACTAGTGGAAAGTCGGTAACCTTAAAAGTGCCTCAGAGCAGTGGTGCTGCAGGGAAATTCCCTGTAAGGCTCTGTCATGACCACATCTTTCATAATATACACACAAAAGCTGCTGTACTCAATCTCCTTCAGCCTCTAACTCATCATTTATTGAAGAGTAGAATTCTCATTTTCTTCCCCCTTTCTTCATCTGTCTCTGTCATTGTGATTGCCAGTTTGCTGACCTTACTGAAGCAGCAGCCAGGAATAATGACGCTCTAAGAGTGGCCAAACAGGAGTCCAATGACTACAGACGCCAAGTTCAGGCACTTACTTGTGAAGTGGATGCCCTCAAAGGAACTGTAAGTTTGCAATTTTAGGCTTTAGTATAGAAGTTCTGTGCATGACACATACAAAAAAAAAAAAAGAACTCAATATTTGTATAACTGGAAGCGAAGGGAAAAAAATGAGCACAAAAGCTCAGAAAATAGAAGAGCACAGAGGAAAATGTGTTTGGGTTATTTTAACTGCAAAAGTGATTTTTTTTTTTTTTTGTTCACTCTTGGCTTTCATCCCAGAATGAGTCCTTGGAGCGCCAGATGAGGGAGATAGAGGAGAACTTCTCCTTGGAGACGAACGGGTACCAGGACACCATTAGCCGTCTGGAGGAGGACATTCACAACATGAAGGATGAGATGGCCCGTCACCTCCGCGAGTACCAAGACCTGCTAAATGTCAAGATGGCTCTGGACATTGAAATTGCCACCTACAGAAAGCTGCTGGAAGGAGAGGAGAGCAGGTGAAGGCTGAAGCATTTTCAAAAACACAGTTCTTTAGAATACAGATATGAGCATTTTATTTGATTCGACATGCCGATCTTAATTAGTGAGCTGGATTTTCTATGTCTGCAGAATCTCCACCCCTCTGCCAAACTTCTCATCTCTTAACCTGAGAGGTAAGATTCTCCATGCTGATGTTAAAGTATTTTTTCAGTTTTTGCCAGTCTTTAACAAAACTTCTCTGTCTTAGAAACGATGGTTGATTCCAAACCATTTGTCGAAACCACAACAACCAAGAAAGTTCTCATCAAGACCATTGAGACCAGGGATGGTCAGGTAGAATAGGCTTAAAGATATTTTTCACTTGGCTTTCTCACAGGCTCACACAGATTTATCTCTGCTGATCACCTTTTCTCCCTTTCTCTGCATCTTTGTTCAGGTGATCAATGAGTCAACCCAGAACCACGATGACACGGACTAATAATGTCCTTGTCGTCACCAAACCACCAACAAAAAGCAATAAGAAGAAACACATTTCCCTTGGGCTACAAGCAAGCAAACAAACCAACACACAAAAAGCAAACAGCTTCAAAAAGTGCCTTTGTATGTGATGATTCAGTAAGCCTGTTAGTTGACACAGACTGTATTTTGCTTCCTCAGCCGCTGCAAGAATTTTGTCACAGTTGTTTAGACACAATAATGAAGTCAGCACAACATAGCAGTTCCCACTGAGGCCTACAAAAATCTATCTTTGTAACCAAAGTAGTATTTTTGATCAATATAGCATGCACTTACCAGGAAATCTGTATGCTAAATATGTCACAATTGCCTGTGCGCAGCAATAAACCACGAAGACTGTTACTCACTACTGTGCACGAGATGTAATACTTGGCAGTGCATTATTGTTATAAAGTAGGATTAGGTAAAATACCTTTTTACCTAATTTTGAATAACACAAACTGTCAAAGTGTCCACACTGCTAAAAACTAAACTTGAATGGTCAGGCTGATAAACATGTATTTTGCAAAATAAGTTAAAAACAGGGTGTAACCTGCCCCTCGCCCTATGACAGTTGGGATAGGCTCCAGTCCTCCTGCACCCCTGAATTGGATAAGTGGCAGAAGATGGATGGATGGATAAATAACCTTCATTATTGGATCATTATCAGGCAAGCAGTATAGATGGAGTACTTATGACTATCAATGACTACTTTACAAGGAGGTTCATCCTTAGGTTGCTGTGGTCAAAACAGTTCACATCCACTTGCATCTCCAATCACACCCTACTACTTGTATTCTAAAGGGATCCACACACAAACAAAGGAGACAGTATCGTAGAAATAGCTCTGTGTCATGGCATCTCTATCTGTGGTCTCAAAACCAAATTACTAGAAATACACAAAAAGTTTAGGTAACTTCAAATAATTTTTTTTAATAATTGAAATTTTTAATTCAGTTTTATTTATAAAGCACCAACTTATCTCTTAGAGAGAGGGAGAAAAAAACAACAATCAGATGATCCCCTATGAGCAAGCACTTGACAACAGAGGGAAGGAAGAATTTCATTTTAACAGGAAGAGACCTCAGTCAGAACCAGAATCAGGAAGAGGCAGCCATTTGGGAGCTGAGGAGAAAGAAGAGAAAAAAAGGAGCACATATAGAGAGAAGGAAAAAACACAAGCTATTGGAAAAGACAAAATTTAATGACATGCAGTAAAGTGAAGAAGAAATGCTGAGTCGCCCAGCACCCTGAACAAATAAACTTATGGATAACTAATAGATGGTTCAGGATCACCTGATCCAACCCCAATTATAAGCTTTGTTAAAAAAAAAAAAAAAGAAGGAAAGTTTTAAGATCCAGGCAGGGTGTCTGTCTTCCAAATCCAAACTGGGAGTTTGTTCCACAGGAGAGGGGCCTTATACGTGGAAACTCTAGAAACCACCAGGAAGCCTTTAGTCTGAGAGTGAAGTGCTCTGTTGGGATAATATGTTACTGTAGTGTTTGTATGACGTGACAGGGCCTGTTTTTAAGCACATGAAAAGTTTTGTTTTCACCCAGTACAAAATTAACTTGATCAAAAGTGTTGTTAATTACAACAATTAACAGACTCATTCATCATAAACTCTCTCTTTATATAAATATCTACAGTATATATGCATACAAAGGACCATTTTCAGCAACCATTACCCTGTGCTGGTATTTATTTAATATTTTTCATGTTAAAAAGACTGATTGATCCCAATATCAAAATGGTCAGTTGATGTATGTTGAATATATGAGTTATTGATAACTAAGTGATCTGTGAATTTGATTTTTTTTAAAAGGGCATTTCTTTTGATGATAGTTTTTCCCCAAACTTAAACTAGAGAAGAAAGCGAAGTTGAGAGGCTCTCGAGTAAGAGGACAAATCCATCAGAATCTTTTATTTAATTTTCTTTTTTAAGAGCCCTTGAGTCTGTACTTAAAGTCACAGAGTCCAATGCTCCAGACACTCAACTAACCAAATCTGTTGTATCTTTCATCAGCACAACAGGTGCCAGCTGTGCTCACACGATCCATTAGCCCTTTAATATAGTAAAATTAGATTCGTTAACACAATGTGCCTTTGGAGCACAGGAGTGATGGTATGCTGAAAATCTGCATGAGTATCCGTACACAGAGAAAAAAAAGATTCATTATTAATGATTCAATTAGTCACTAAAGTGTGCTTTTCTTTCATAAACTGGACAATTTTAATTGACCACAAACATTTGAGGTTATAGTACATCAGTGTCTCTGTCATAGTTACAGTGAAAGTGCATCCCTGGGCTATGCCAGTTTAATTAACTCACACCTGGGTGTATGTCATCACATTTGTGGTATTTTAGTCACTGGTGAAAAGTTTTTCCAAGTGAAAAGCAACACAGAATATTTTGAATATTGGTCCTTTCCCAAGATGAGCAGAGCTGAACAGATTTGACACAGAAAAAGCACCAGTCCACTGCAGCATGAACAAATGACACAGGTCAGTAAATAAAGTAGAATTTGAGATTTTGTCAACTTCCAAAATAAAGAAATGTTGTTGAACTCAACTTTTAAGTCAAGATGGACTTGAAATGCTTTAATCTCTTGAAGAGGAATTTCAAAAATGTACAAGTGACAGCCGAGCCATCTGCTGATGAAAATCATGTGATATGATCAAAAGCTCTTGACTACTTATTAAATGAGGCTGAGCCACTTTAAGATTGATTATAACATATATGAAGTAAATATATATGTCAGCTGGGATGGGCTCCAGCCCTCCCACGACCCTGAACAGGATAAGCGGAAGAGAATGGATGGATGGACGGATGAAGTAAATATAACAAAATGAGGTACCATTCATTTTAACCTCCTGAGACCTGAACTCCTGTTTGAGATGCATTTTTAATTTCTTCTACATATTTGTGAAATAGATGGACCTGATATGTATACAATATAAACTAAGCTTCCTCTTTGAACAAGAAGTTGTACTTTGTTACATGGTTGTTTTGTACGTTTGTAAAAAAAAAAACAGCCCTTAAATGGGGACAATGGGCTTATTTTATAGCATAACACAACAAAGTCAACATAGCTTAACAAACTATAAAACACTATTGACCAGAATGAAGTACAAGGTGCAGTAAAGCCAAGATGTAATGTCCTCATATGTGGATGCAGGGTCTTAGGAGGTTAAAATTTAACCTAATGTGGAGTGTTGGAAATTTAACAACTTTCATTACAATTGATGAATTGTAATTTAAGGTACTTGTAAATATCTGTAAAACTACACTCTACATTTTTCTTTCAAGTGGAATATACTGCTTTGCACCCCAGAACATATACGGCACTTATAGTTACTTCAGATTGAGATTTTGCATGGCACTTTATAACATAAAATTGTTAACACGAATGACATTTCATTCACACACAACTGTACATTGTGGCCCATTGTGTTGGAAACATAAAGAGGTCTTCTGATTTTAATGCATTAAGTTTAAAGACTTCTGCATTTGTTGCAGCACACTGTTTTTACGTTATGGCACTGGTGCTTTCACTCAATCATCTGGATCAGTTTCCCACCGCAATCATATAATGGGGGGAATAACTATTTGATCTCCTGCTGAATTTGTAAGTTTGCTCACTTACAAAAAATGAACAGTCTAACTTTTATGTTGCTTTCATTTTAATGGAAACAGAATATCAACCAAAAATCCAGAAAAAACACACACCATAAAAGTTAAAATTGCTTTGCATGTCAATAAGTGAAATAAGTATTTGATCCCCAAGCAGAACATGACTCAGTACTTGGTGGAGAAACCCCTGTTGGCAAGCACAGTAGTAAGCTGTTTCTTGTAGCTGGTCACCAGGTTTGGACAAACCTCAGGAGGGATTTTGGCCCGCTCCTCTTTACACAAACTCTCAAAATCCAGTAGTTTTCTTGGCTACCACTTGGCAATTCAGGAAAAGGACTTGAATTCAGATACAGATTTAAGGTTGAAATTTCTACAAAACAACAAAATACAAACAAGGCAGATCTAGATCCAGGGATACACAATTCAGGGTCTACAAGAACACAGGGTAAGATAGCACACAGCTATGAGGGATAATATGACAAAGACCTGAGGAAGATACAGACTATATGTACAAGAGGTAATGAGAGGAGAGTGAAAACAGCTGATGAGAACAGGTGAACCAAAACACATGAACAAGGCAAGGGGAAACAAAACTGAATACCAAGCACACGATACTATGGACTGCCAATGTAAAACAGGAAGTAGACATGGAAACAGAAACACAGACTTGACACAGTATGGGACACAGGGACACAGGGGAATTAAACCAAATGCAAAAACACAAGAGACATGAACAACCTAACAACTCAAGCAGGCGGGGAACAAAAGGCACAAATAACAGGAGCCATAATTGAATGGGAAAACAAACACCCGGGAGGACAGGACACAGAGACAAGGCAGACACGGGAACACTAAGGGGGAACCAGAAAGGGAAACAAACATAATTTAACAAGGAACTAGAAACTAAAATAACAAACTCAGAAGCACTGAGAGATAACTTAACCAGTGCCCATGAACAGAACTAAAGAACCAAAACCCTAGGAATACAAATACAAAGATACAAACCAGGGACAATAATACTGCATGACAAAACTCTGGGTCCTAGATCCAGGGATCATGACAAAGAGCTTTTTTTTTTTTTTTTTTTTTTTTAGATTTTGGTTTTATGACCACAGCACTTTCTCCCAAGCCTTCTTTGAATTGTTTAGATGTTCACTGGCAAACTTAAGACAGGCCTGTACAAGTGCCTTCTTTAAAAGGGGGACCTTGTGGGCATTACAAGATTTCAATCCATTAAGGCACATTGTGTTACCAATGATGTTCTTGGTTCTTGGTGACTGTGGTCCCAGATTGTTAACGAGCTGCTCTCATGTGGTTTTGGGCTGATCCACTACTTTTCTCATAATCATCCTCACCTCATGAGGCAATATCTTGCATGGAGCTCCAGACCGAGGGTAATTGATGGTCATTTCATATTTCTTAATTTCTCAATAATCTCAATAATCACACCACTTTCTCACCAAGCTTCTTGGCTTTTAGGGTATCAAATACTTATTTCTTAATAACATGCAAATCAATTTATAACAATTTATAACTTCTTTGTAATGTGTTCATTACATAAAAGACTGTTCATTTATTTGTACGTGAGCAAACTTACTAATTCAGCAGGGGATGAAATAATCATTACCCCCTGTATGTAACAATAAGTGTGATAAGCTTTGCAAATTTTAATTTCAATGTAAAATCATAACAGGTCACTATCTAGCCTGTGAGCTTTGGCTTTGCAAAATGAGATACAAAGCAAACCAAAAGCAAAACAGAAAAGCAGTCTCACAGTTCTAATTAAAAACTGATATACAAATCTATTGTACAATGCTATAAGTTGACTTAACCTGATTTTTTTTTTATTACTGCCATCTGTCAGTGATTGATACAGCTGAACCCCTCCCCCGGTTAATAATTTACCAGAAGCAGCCAGGAACTGCACCTTAATATCTTTGACCACACCCAAATCATGCGATAGGCTACCTTTAGAACGCGCATGTGACGGAGGAAATCAACAGGTAATTTGTGATGACATTTATTAGTCAGTGCAGCTGAAGCGCTGCTGGTTTTAACAGTACGGGACACCTGCTGCTTAATTGTTGTCGCTTGTTTTTACAGTCTTGTCTCGGGAGATCGGTGCGTTTGTTGACAGAGAGGGAACTTTCTTTAGGTGACGTAGAAATCGAGGAAGATGCAGACACTGTCCGGTTAAACTACGGAGTTTTCTTTCTTTTCGCTATCTGGTAACTTTACCATGAAATTCCAAGCATACAGCTGAAGAGTGACGGAAGCACATATTTTTCATTGCACTGTTGACTAATGAAACTCAGAGTAGCCGTTTCCAACTGAGGCGTTTAACTTTTTTTTTCTTTTTATCTTTTCTATTCTTTTTTTTTTTTCTTCTTTTTGGCGATGGGCTCGGTCACTTCTGCTTTAACCAGGACGAGGAACGCGTTGGTGAAAGTCGGTTCAGAGCCGGAGAACCATGACCCGGAGAGAAGCCAGTCCGCACCGGAGTCGGACCGGGCCAATAGCAAAGCCAAAAAAAGAGCAACACGGTTCAACATTTCTAACCAGACCGCACGGCAGAGCTCCCGGCAGTCGCTCTCCGAGGTCCTGAGCAGACAGGACTCCGATAGAGCCAAACAAGGCTCAAAGAAAAAGGCTTCCGAGGGTCCACACAGCGGTGAGTTATAGAGCATGCAAATGCTTTCAAGCACAAGGAACACATAATAATGAGGAGTTGTAGAGAACAACGCCTAATGTCATTTTAAGGTAGCTTACAGCAACCACACATTCGTACAATTCACCCTTTTACATTTATGTAATTGCACCGAATAAATATAATATAGACTTAGGACATTTTGTTTGTGAGAGAGTAATAAAGTTTGATAGAAAAACCTGGTTTTGACCGTGAAACACATAACTTGCGTCTTATACGCTGTAATGGGTGTAACCCCAGGTAACTGGTTAAAGAACAAATGCTGTCATATTGAATGTGTCTGACCCTTTAACCCCCCCCCCCAATATACACCATTTCCAGAACAAACAAAAAGACTGTTGCAGGTGTCAAAACGACCCGTATGAACAAGGCTTGGTGACAGTGGGAAGGAAAAACTCCCTTTTAACAGGAAGAAACCGCCAAACCAGGCTCAGGCAGGGGCAGTCTTCTCCTGTGACCTGTTGGGGGTGAGGGGAGGGAGACAGAACAAAAGCCACACTGTGGAAGAGAACCAGAGATTAATAATAACTAATGATTAAATGCAGAGTGATGTATAAACAGAATGAAAAGAGGTGAAAGAAAAGGAAATACCCCCCCAACAGCTTAGGTCTATTGCAGTGTAACTAAGGGATGGTTTAAGGTCATGTGATCCTGCCCTAACGATAAGCTTAATCAAAAAGATAAGTATCAGAATACTGAAGAGTAAATATTTCCATTTTATGTTACTTTAACTGCTCAAAATTTCACAGGTAAATATTTTACCTTCTCTTCAACTGACAGTACAAAACACATGTTGACTTCATAAAAAATAATACATTGTAATAAAATGTACCCAGCAGCATATAAAGTTATTAAAAACTCCGCCTCTGACAGTAACTGGAGCCACTCTATATACTGAGTAGTTTTACTTTCTGACATTTGGTGGACTTGGTTACAGCTGCCTCTGTACTCTCCTGAAGTAATATTGTACATAAGTGCAAGACAAGCATATATATATATATATATATGCAAGACAACCAGTTTAAGAGCATTATTAGTAGGTCATCTGAATGCTTCTTCCATCACTCTAAAAAAAAGGGACTTCTTAGAGACAACGAAGCGCAGGTGGACATAGTTAAATTAATGGTGACTCAGTTCAATTAAGAGTCCTAATAAACCAGTGTGTACAAGAGCTGAACCCTTTTGGTGCTAATTTAAATTGCAGATGCACTTATTAATGTCACTGATTAAGCCTGTGGTTTTCTTGTCAAAAGTTTATCTCTGAGAAAGGCCAAATAACATGCAACTGATGTGGAAGAAATCATCAATTTTTTTTAACTTAAGCAGCAGCCCTCTGCACAGTAGAAATACTTAAATAAACGTCTAGCATTCAGAATTTTATGATGTGATTTTCTATTAGGACTACTGTGAAATTTTTATATCTTTAAAATGGTTTTATTAATAGTTTTTATATAATTGACTCATGCTTTATAAATGAATCATAGCACTGAGAGTGGTCTTTTTGCTATGTGGTGCTTCTACTTTGAAAGCTTTAAGTTCATCTTATATCTAATGAGGGAAGTATGTTTTTTTTTTAAGCCTGTCATGTCTGGCATTTTTCGCAATCGGAATATGATCCAAATGCTCTGGTGTACCAAACATATTTGCTTTTCCAAGAATAGCTCTGTAAGTTTTCCAATAGGCTACTCTTGTTAATGTTTGTATTTTAAATTTATTTTATTTATTTACGCCAGGCCTGACAGGTAGAAAGGAAAGGGAGGGAAGAAAGAGTGAGAAAAACAACAAACAGAGAAAAAAAAGAGAGAAAAAAATAAATAAAAAAATAATCAAAGAATGACATATATGACAATACACTCACACATACATACATACATATACTCAGACATCCACATATCTATACACATGTATATACATATACACATACACACACATACATGAGGGAAGTATCTAAAGTTGTACTTTGAAAACCACTGACATGCAGTCGTCACTGAGGTTTAGGTTTGTACTTTCATTCTGTAATTTGATCACCAAGGTCATGTAGTTCACACTGTTTTGAAAGTTGGAAATAATGTTTTGGTGAATTCCAGTAAAAGTAAGTGACCAATCAATAGGTCAGGTTTGCAGTTCCACCAAGAGAATTTTTCAAGTTAATTTAATATAAAAGCAACATTTCTCATTTCTTTTGAGAACCCCCTGTGCTGTTGTGTTACTTTATACTGCAGATCTCTGTGGTTCATTTCATGGATTTTTTTTAAATAGATGAGAGCAACTGGTCACTTCAGAGGATCATGTGAATATCCTGCTGACAAAAGGTATTCACTGAATGAATGCTGAGCTCTTTGAAGACCAGGCTCAATGCAGCATATCTCCACTACCAAAGCATCTCTTTGATGTTTGAGATACCCCCCCCTCCCGGACTGAAATAAACAAAACTAACAGTTCTATCATTTTATTTTACCCTGCAGTTTGGCATTAATGTATTTCAGCTGATATATACTGCATGTGCAAAGTCTTACTAAAGCAGCTGCAGTTGCTGGTTAGTGATCACCCAACACATCACAGGTTCTTTGTGTGTTTACTTGTTATTATTTAAAAAAAATAAATCTTTTTTTAATTTAGAAGACTTAAAGAAACGATTCATGATGCATGTTTTTAATATTAGGCTTAAAACTTTCCTTTTTGATCAAACTTATAGTTAGGGCTGGATCAGGTGACCCTGAAGCACCCCTTAGTTATGCTGCTATAGGCCTAGGCTGCTGGGGGGTTGCCATAATACACTGTTTCTTTTCATTCACCTTTTTTACTCTGTTTATACTTCACTCTGTATTTAATCATTAGTTATTATTATTCTCTGTCTCTCTTCCACAGCATGTCTTTTGTTCTGTCTCCCTCCCCTCAGCCCCAACTGGTCGTGGCAGATGGCTGCCCCTGCCTGAGGTTGTTTCTGTTGGAGGTTTCTTCCTGTTAAAGGGAGCTTGTCCTTCCCACTGTCACCAAATGCTTGCTCATAGGGGGTCATTTTGACTGTTGGGCTTTCTCTGTTTTATTGTAGGGTCTTTACCTTCCAATATAAAGTGCCTTGAGGTGACTGTTTGTTGTGATTTGGTGCTATATAAATAAAATTGAATTGAATTGAATTAAATTGTGTGAATATGCATGCAGTTATTGGACGTTTTTCATCATTGACGAGATGCATGTTTTTTTTAAAAGTGATTTTGACCTTTATTTTGCTTAGTGTTTCCTTCAGTTCATCCTGTTTATCTTCACTTTGCTCTACTGCTGCCAGCTCTAGTTACAACTCCCTGCATATCTGTCCCCAAGGGAAATACTCCTCCCTGGTTGGCTCCTTAAATATCACCTGTATTGGGCAGTTTCCATGACCATATGACAGTGTAGACTCTCGCTGAGTTTCCTTCCTGATCCCCAGTGATGTTTGGTCTATGTCCTGTACTTGGTTCAGTTACGTATTGCTAGAGCTCTGCCAGAGACTTTCAGGCAGTGAAAATCACAGACAGGTATGCCAAAGACTTTCTGTCTAAGCCCGTGGGGACCAAGATGGCACCCAGCGAGTCTCTGTCCTTCTCAGTGGAAGCCATCCTGAAACGGCCCACGCCCGCCATGAGTCGAGCATTCCATTAAAATCCATTAGGCGTCTTTTGTTGCACTACAAACACGAGGATCGTCTCATGTGAGAGATCAGCTTTAGTCGAGGTTTGGGGGGAGAAAAAGAAAATGTAAACGCAAGCACTGCATCAGAAAATCAGCCAGTTGAAATGAGTTTTTTTTTCCAGTTTAATATTTATATTGTCACAGTCTATAATATTTTACATGTGCATGTTTGGATAACTTTATTTGTGTAGAGTATTTAAACACTATGCCGATGTTTCCCTCATGTCAATAAACATTATAAGACTGAACTCTTTCCATAAAAAGTCTCTGATTTCGTTGCACTCTTGAGCTCCGACACGTTTGACGGTGAGCAGCTTTTGGTTTGGGTCTAGCAGTGAGTCAGCTGAACCGGGGAAACAAAAATACACACTTCCTAATCACTGTTTTCATTTTCCACTGTTAGCAACATCACAGCTGAAAGTTAGCACTTTGAGTTTGATAGCATTTAGTTTATTATATTTTGTGCAAAGTTAAAAATTCAGCACAAGCAAATAGTAGCTGTTATCATGCCTGCTTGGACTGGTAGGTATTGTCTCCTGTTCTCTCTGTGATTTCCTCTGTTGGATCAGTCTGTGTTGTGGTTCTACTGGTGTTACTGGTTCTGCTGGTGAGACGATGTGTTCACAGGAAACCTGAAGGTCAGACTCAGACTTCCTGATCTTTCATCTTTGAGTTTGTTCAGTAGAATAAAGTTCATATTCATTATGATCACAGTAACTTTCTTAAATGTAATCTCTGTTTAGATATTAAATTTCTATTATTGTTCATTTTGGATCATTTCAGCAGATCAAGAAGAAGCTGGAGATGATGACATCATCACTCATGTCATGTACAGTTACATCAAATCACAAAGCAGAGGTAGTGTGTTTTTTAATTGGGATAGCAATAGGGCCATGTTTTAACCTACTGGTTCAGTTACGTATTGCTATGAAGGTTAGGATTTTTTTCTTCTTTTGTATAATAATAATAATAATAATAATAATAATAATCTACATATTAACATTTAAAAATCCACATCAAAAACTGGGCTGTGGCAAAAAATTCACTTTAGGAAAATGAATCTATTTATCAGTCCATTTGTTCAGCATAGCATAGATATAAAACAAGCAAACAGGGGTGGTGTTATGCTAATTTATTGGTTCAGTTGGTGTTCTGCTGCAATACATGGTTTATACCTACTTGGTTCAGTTAGGTATTGCTTCCCTTATCGGATCGTCTACTTAAATTCCAGTTCTGCTCCTCTTTGTGTTCCCATGTCCCAGTGTTTTCTAAGAGTTTCCTGGTGTTTGTTTATCAGTCTTCAGTGCTGTTTAAATTTTGTGTTAGCTTTTGAACTCCCTGTCTTCAGTCAAGTGATTCATTTTCAGTTATCACTATGACCGCGCTCCACACGGTCCGCTTCCACTCATCGTGACACTACCAGTTAGTAACTAAAAAGTCTTTGTGTTTATATCTGGTTTTGTACCTGGAAAACCAGCAAATAATAAATAAGTAAATAAAGCTGCCATGTAAATGAAGTGAAATGTAGAATGTGTTCCTTTAAAATGTAGCAGGGTAACGGTACATAATATGAAACCAAACATGGCTGTCCCACTCCCCTTCCTCCACTGGGCTGCACTCACACTACTGATGATCATGATTCTGGCCAGAATATGCATCACTTTCTCTCAGCATCTCAACTCATCTCTCATGCCCACTCCCTCCTTCATGCACACACTCTTGAAAAGTGCATTTGCAGAGCACGAGGCTCATGATTTCATGCATTTGGTGTCCTAATTGGGGAAGCGGTGACAGGATGTCCTCTCACCTCCACTCCAGGTTTGTTATTCACTCAATACGGTGATTCTCAGAGGCAGCTGACAGTGAGGAGGTTCTGTGTTCTGACCTGGACTGCAATTGCAGTACATGTGTCCCCTGCCAGAGTCTAAATGAATCATGCCGAGGTATGGTAAGGATAGTTTAGTGTGAGTACATCTGAGGCTCAACAGGCATTTTGGTTTTAACACTATAATGGGATCATTCAAAAACACAAAACCCATTGCTATGAGAGTCACACCGAATGAAAGAGTACAAAACTGTCGCTCTTTCAGTGTATTAATTGTGGATGTAGAGGAGAATCTCATCATAAAGAATGTTTTTCTTACAAGACTGACTTTCAAGCAGTGATTACATTTGAAGCCTTTGGCTGAGTCTCCTTCAAATGTTTGAATGAGAGTTATCAGATATTTGGTTTAGGGTGAGACCTACTTCTTCCAGGTGTTTCCCCTCCATACACTTGTACCTCATTGCTTTCTATCTTGGCTTGTGCCCTAGCTGAAGAAAGACAATGTAATATGTAAGAGTGAATCACCGCAGGGTCACCCTCTGGTTAACACTCTGTTATGAGTGACAGGGACAGCAGATAGATTAGTTGTGAATGTATCAGATATACAATACGTAGCTTTAAAAGTTACATCTTTGTTGACTTCTTACATACTGATTCTTATATGTGCAGCTGTATTCTGTTAATACCAAATGCCCTTTAGTGGTATTTCGTAGCAGGTATTTACATATCTAACAACTGTATAGGCTGCAGGCCACTTTTTATATATTTTATATTATATTTGTAACATAATCATGTTGTTTACTGCAGACTAGTGGCTGAAATGCTTGGTCATTTCCTTCCAGTTTACCCTGTCAAAACATCAAAGGAAATGTCTTAATTAGGACGATGCACCTGTCACTTCGGGGAGTTTATCTGTCTGTTTAGCTGTGCTCAGGTGGAACAGCGGGGGCAAGACAACATGAATAGAAAATTATATAAATATTACAGACACATTATGCTTTGGCAGATTACGGAATTTACTTCTTGTTTATACAGGTGGGAATCTGGTTCTGATTTTGTTTTTGTTCTGCTAAGTACGCCACTATTATGTTTATGCTTTATGTACGCATGGAAATGGAGCCCAGTGTACCTGCTGTTAAATCAAGGCTTTATATCTTTGCATAAGGAAACTTGCACATATCCCTTTATAGCTCCATTTTCAGCTGTCATAAAGCATTCCTCAAAAATCTGTTCTACCTCAACCCACCTTCAACGGTCCAAACAGGCCAACAGAGAACCATTTTTTTTTTGTCCTGTCTTAGTCTCAATCCAAACGTCATTCCTTTTTACCCCCCCAACTCCTGCAGCTGAGGCTACCCTCAGAGAGTGTGCTCAGCATCTGTCGCCAAGCTGCTGTTGAGGTGTACGTTCTCAGCGCTTGCCTGCATGGGCCTCATTATGCTGTGTCCTGTATAAACAGCCAGCTGCTGCTGTCCCACCTGCCCATCTACAGCAACAGTGTTGCTATTACAGAGACTGTTAGGCCTTTAAATATTAGTGGAGCACACTGTAGTTCACACACTGAATAACAGAAATATGTAAATATGAAGTTGGACTTCTGCCATTAACCACTGGACCAATATTGGTCTGCCGGTGCCGTTGCATCATTGGTCGAAAGTGGTCCTGCTCAGACGGCAGAACTGTGATGTTTACAGATGACATAAATTCTTTAAGTGATGAGTGCTATAGAGTGAAACTGTTGTGATGAGTTTGGATACACTTCATTTTGTTCACTTTATGTAGAAGTTTTAGAAACAAGCTTCATATGACTTGATAATTAGATGTCAAAGATTTGTGCCAGAATAACATAATCTTCAGCTTTTGGCATCAATGATTTTTCATGAGCCAGTCATGCCTTGCACCTTGCTTGCCATGAGAAGAGAGCTATTCAGCTACTGTATTATTCTCACTTACAGATTGAAATGAAAAATTCTGACAAAGGAAGCAAATCAGAAACAACACAGTGTTTACAGTGACGTGATGAAAGCTGGGTCTCAGGCTACAACTGAGCAGTTGAAGAGTCCACCAAATGCAATAAAGTCAGCTCAGAAGGTCTATCAGACCTTTTGCTTTTTTTCTCTCCCTCTTCAAAATTCACTGGATTTGCACAGAGAATTCATCCCTATGGCAAGATGAGCTTCTACTGTAATGTCCTCAGCAGGAAGAGTCAGTGGAAAGGACCTGAACTGTTGCGCTCACCAGTGCACCAGCAAACTGTGCACTGAAAATACAACAGTTTCCAGGCCACACCAGCACAACTTTCACTCACCACCCACCCCGCTCACCGGATTTGACTCCCTGCAAGCTTGTCCACTTCCCAAGTTGAAAATCAAGTCAGATTCGCCATTTTGACACAGCAGAGGAAACCCAGTGCACACTAAAAAGACACAAAAACAAGAGGAAAGAACAGGTCATCCAGGGAGGGATCTAAAAAGCACCTAAGAGGTCAGGAGGTAGGTGAAAACATGACCTTGGAGAGGAAATCAGCCAAGATCAAATCAGGTGAGGTTTTGATTATGCTCATCACTTTCTGATCACATCTTGTATTGTTTGTCTTTTCTTCTTTTTCTGTATTTGCTTTCCTCTCACGCCACAGGCAGCAGCAGATGGCCACCTTCCACCTTATGTTGGTTCTGTGTTTTTTCCTGGAATAAAAATAAAATGATCATCAATCACCCTCACTTTTGGAGTTTCAGGCAAGATCTTGCCTCATGGAGTGAGGATGGTCATGCGAAAGGTGGTGGATTAGCTCAAAACTACACAGGTGATAGCTTGTTAATGACCTGAAGGCAGATGGGACCAGTCACCAAGAACATCTTTGGTTCTATGTTGTTATGGACTGAAATCTTGAATGTCTAAATGATTCAGAGAAGGCTTGGGAGAAACTGCTCTGGACAGATGAAACCAAAAATGAGCATCAACTCAGCCCACCATGAGAGAGGAACAACAGTGAGTGTCTACAGCCATCTATGAAGCATAGTGGAGGCTCTGTCATGGTTTGTGGCTACATTTCAGCCGGTAATGTTGGGGATCTTGAATTATGAACCCAGAAAAGTACCATCAGATTTTGATCCCACATGCAATACCATCTGGAAAGTGTCTGATTGTTACCAGCTTCATTTCACAGCATGGCAATGATCCCAAATATACTGCTGATGCAGTAAAAAAAATACTGGATAAAAACACACAGTGGAACACTATCATCCATAGACTATCATCCCCAGAGTCTAGACCTCAACATTATTGAAGCAGTATGGGACGACTGTGAGTGAACACAGGCCTATGTGCTTTACTTGAAAGGCAAGTAGTCCATTATGTTATATAGCTCAGTGCTCCAACATCCGCAAGATGCTAGCAGGCAGGGTATACATGGAAGGCAATAGCCAAGTGGCTGGCATAGTATACAGGAACATCTGTGCCGAATATGGCCTGGAAGTCCTGATGTCAAAATGGGATACACCCCCAAAGGTGGTGTGGGTCTTCCAGATACAGACGGACAAAGTGGTGATGGCTATTTGCCTATCTCTGCAGTGTAAGGAATCCACAGGGACAGAACAGCCCTGCTGATCCATTGTCTCCATCATAATAGGCAGAATTCCTAGTTATTCATAGTTTGCAAGGACCTGAAGGATAAATACTGTTCCAATACTCCTGCCAACACTACACCTTGTATAGATCTGTAGCAGGGGCCAATCCATTTTTTATCTGCCACAAAATTTTAGATTTATTCTCACGAGAAGCAAAACAAAAGTTGAAAAAGTGCAAGTTTGGACACTTGCATTCTATATTCAGCAATCCCCCACAGTATTTAAATCACTGCCAGAAGTCAACTTTAGCTAGACTTTACTGTTGTGCAGAAAACATTCACTTACACTGCCACCAGGATAAATCACTTTAAAAGTGCATGACATACAGATACTTACATGTATTTTCTATATGGGATGGGTCAATATAGGCTGTCTGTCAGAAAAGTCTGAACTGTTGGCTGCACTTTGGGGTCAGGGTCGGTGTACATAATTGGAAGGAACATTGACTTAAGATATATAGTAAATGATACAGCAAATGACTGCAGGAAGGAAAGGCAGGCCATAGAAGTGTTCTAAGTAAATTTTCAAAGGACAAAATATTAATTATGTCAAGAGTCTAAATAAATCCCTCATAGGATAAACAGCATACAAATAACACCTTAAGAATACTTTAAGTTAAAAAGGGATTGGAGAACCATAGAAATTTTATCACTTTTTTATCTGTCATGCTTTGGGCTTTGGTGTGAAAAGGCTTTGATGGCACAGACACACTACTGCTGGTAAGAGAGAGATTTCTGCTTGAGCTATGGCCTATCCCAGAAAGGGACTGTGTTCTGCTCTGTTAACATGATGAGATGAGTGGATTCTAATGGTGGCCTCAAAGCCCTTCTTTGATACCTGTCTGTGTTGTTGGCTTCAAAGTCTTGTGTCTGCAGCCACATGAACACAAGGAGCTTGAGAAATACCAAAAGCTGAGAGATGAGCTGCAACAGTGGTCGCCATGATAATCGAAGCACTCGGTGCAGGGACCCCCAAACTAGGAGAGTGGCTCCAGCAGATTTTAGGAATGACACCCAGAAGAGCACAGTCCTGGGAGCAGCTAAGATACTGAAGGACAAAGACCACCTTTCCTTCAAGCTACTGGTCATACATTGGTCTCTCATCACTTATTAAGTTACAGTAGCATTTCTGCTACTCAATGCCATGCATTGTCTTATTGTCTTTGTTGTCTTAATGAGCTCACTGGCACTCTGCATGTATGAAAGAGCAAAAGTGGTGTGAGCAATTCAAGCAATGTAAAAGACTAAGTGTAGCACTTACAGAAAAATACACAAAGGTAACCTTGTAATGTTGCGCCATTTTTCTTAGGTTTGAGAAACACGACCACATTCAGATGTATCTGAAAATAAATATTATATGTAAGCCATTAACTGGATAATGCCATGCTTTCATGGACTGCCATGGGCTTGCAGTGCCTATGCTGACTACTCATCACTGCTGTTCTCCTTACGGAATTGCAACAAGGATTGTCAGCAGCTGTTCTGAAGTGCCTCAGTGGAAGCAATCTGCCCCAGATGGAATTTAAAAAATTAAGATTTTAAATTGTTAGACTGTAAACCTGTAAACAGCACTTATGATAATCATTATTTTCTGTAGAGTTTATTCTATTAAGCTATTCTTGCATGGAGTATTTTTCTAGAAAACTTTTGTTGGAATCTAAGTGTCAGGATGTTATCAGGATGATCTTTAGTGTAAAAAAAGTGTTTTTATGGGTAAAAAGTGCACTCCGTACTGTCTGTCTTTACATATTAGGTCAAATACTGTTTAAAAGAAGTGCTCAGGGTGTATCACAGTGTATCACACTGAGTCTTGCAGCAGGTTGAGCCTATAGCAGCATAGCTAAGAGATGCTTCAGGGTCACCTGATCTACCACTAGCTACATTGGGGGAAATTATGTTATCTCCTGCTGAATTTGTAAGTTTGCTCACTTACAAAGAAATGAACAGTTTCTAATTTTTATGTTTAATTTTAATGCAGAGAAACATAATATCAACCAAAAATCCAGAAAAAAACAGTACATAAAAGTTATAAATAGGTTTGCATGTCACTCAGTGAAATAAGTATTTAATCCCGAAGCAAAACGACTTACTGTATCACTTGGTGAAGAAACTCTTGTTGGCAACACAGCGGTAAGATGTTTCTTGTAGTTGACTATCAGGTTTGTGAACATCTCAGGAAGGATTTTGGCCCACTTGTCTTTACAGAATAGGAAATATGTTTGGGTCATTGTCATGCTGCAAGACCCTTCCGTGACTCATCTACAGTGTTCTGACTGAAGGAAGGAGGTTCTCATCCAAGATTTTGCAGTACATGGCCCCGTCCATTGGTCCCTCTATGCAGTGAAGTTGTCTTGCACCCTTAGCGGAAAAACAGCTTAAAATAATGTTTCCACCCCCGTGTTTGATGGTGGGGATGGTGTTCTTTGGTTCATAGTCAGTATTTCTCTTCCTTCAAACACGGCAGGTGGAGTTCATGTCAAAGAGCTCAATTTTGCTTTTTATGTGTCCAGAGCATTTTCTCCCAGTCATTTAGACCAATGGTTCCCAAATTGTGGGCCGCAAAGGTATTGCAGGGGGACCACAACAATTACAGACATTCAGTTTGAAATGACAAGTGCGCATAGTTACATATCTATATAAATGTATTTATTTATTTAGAAAGCAAATCAAACATGGTAATAGGAGGTGGTTAGTTTGTGATATTTCTCATTACTCTGACCTAAATTTACTGCTCTTGCATTGAAGTTTGTGTCCCAGTGGCAAGTGGGTCACATATTGGTAATAGCATTTTGTGACTGGGTACTATTAGCCATTTATAGCCGACAGCCTGTGTTGTTTATGTTTTTTTTAAATTAAATTTTCAAGGAAATCCATCACTTTCTTTTTGATGAGAGTGAATACGAGTTTCACAGACCAGCGCTATCGGACGACCCGGGGGGCCAATGGGATTTTCTGTTTTTTAAGTGGGCCGCAGCACTCTTGGCTTTGGGAACCACTGATTTAGATGTTCACTGGCCTGTACATGTGGCTTCTTGAGCAAGGGGACCTTTTGAGCGCTGCAAGATTTCAATCTATTATGGTGGTGTGCTTTACCCATGGTGTTCTTGGTGACTCTGGTGTCAACTGCCTTCAGATGACTGAAGTTTTGGGCTTACCCACCACCTTTCTCATGATCATCCTCACCCCATGAGGCAAGATCTCACATGGAGCTTCAAACTGAAGGTGATTGGTGGTCATTTGATATTTTTTCCATTTTCAAATAATTGCACCAACAGTTGTCACCTTCTTACCAAGCGTCTTGCTGATGGCCTTGCAGCTCAATCCAGCCATGTGCAGGTCTACAATCTTTTGCCTGACTATGATAGCTCTTTGGTCTTTCCCACAGTGGTGGAGAGGTTGAAATGGAGGAAACTGATTCTGTGGACAGGTTTTGCTTTAAAGATCAAGACTATCTGTAATTGATTGATTGATTGATTGTAATGTGGCACAAAGCCAATCTGTGGAAGCCAGAATTCAGGCTGGGTTGTAGGTGATCAGACATTTATTTCACTCAGTGACATGCAAATCAATTTATAACTTTTATGTAAGGTGGGTTTTTTCTGCATAGATATTCCATTAAAATGAAACTATCATAAAAATTACAGACTGTTCATTTCTTAGTAAGTGAGCAAATGTACAAATTCAGCAGTTGATCAAATAATTATTTCCCTTACTGTATATGCTTTATCCAAAAAACAATCAGGGAAAAAGGTGCAAAAACACTAACTTACTTACTTAATTGAGGATAGTTAAGATTTCTTTGTCCCTACCTCCTTGTTAGAGTAGCACATAAATTATTGTTCTTTCTGAATTTTTACACTAAAAAAGGTTTTCTTTGCTAATTTTTGGTGGTCTGGGAGCAGACACAGCCTCTATGAGGGGATGACAGGAGAAGAGAAGCTGCAGAGAGGCGTTTAAGACTGGTCTCAAACCGGGACAGACACGTTTTGGGGGGGTTTCATACATTTTTCCAGATTTCTAGAAATGACAGCTGCTCCATTCAAAGTGGGATGGATGCCGTCTCTCCTACCAAGACCAGGTTTTCCCCAGAAAGTTTGCGAATTTTCTATAAAGCCCACATAATTTTTGGACACCACTCAGACAGCTGGCAATTTAAGGTAAACACGCGGCTAAGCATGTCGCTCCTGGTCCAACTGGGGAGGGGGTCCAGACAAAACTACAGAGTCTGACATTGTTTCTGCAAAGTTACACACCGATTCAATATAAACTTTATATAGATATAACCAGCCTCCAAACTGCCAACAGGCTGCATTTATAATATATCAATAATATCATTATTACTAAAGGAATCTGAAACATTCATTAGTATCCTATTGGTGTATAGAGGGTAAACGAGCTAAAATATAGAGCTACATTATGAGCAGTCTATGCGTTAGGGTGAGCCTGGTTTGTGATTGATAAACCATTACAGTCTGATCCATGTGCCACTTGTGTTTGGTTTTAAAACACCAAGATCCAGAAAACCAAGAGCCAAA
>JAMQGT020011954.1:0-97009 GCA_024447675.2 Pterophyllum scalare | reverse complement strand
AAAAAAAAAAAACTTTTCTTTTTGTAAATACAAGACAATAAAATGGTTCTAAAATAAAAAAAAAAACAAAATTGGAAAAAAAAATTTTTTAAGTTGCTAGATAATAAAGTTAAGAGTCGGATTTTTTTAAAATTAAATTGTACATTTCTGAGGAAAAAAAGGCTAACTTTATGAGAAAAACTGAACTGAGCAAAAAGGGGAATTTATGAAAAAAAAAGAGTCAGATTTCCTAGAGAAAAAGATAAGCATGCAGACATATAGGGGGAGAAAAGCTGCCAAAATTACAAAAACGAAATTTGATTTGATTTAAATAAATAAATAAATAAGCATTGCAGGTTCACAAGAAGAAAATTGACAATTTATAAAAAAAAAATGTCAAATTCCTCAACAACAAAAAAAAAAAGTCCAGAAAAAATGTGCGAAAATATGTGAGGAAAAAAACTTGCACTTTCAAGAGGATAAAAGTGGCAAATTTCTATTTTAAAAAATTAATGAAAATTTTTGTGAAAAAAAATGACAAATTTAAAAGTTATTTTTAATTTATGGTGATTTTAGCTCATGGATTTTATGAAATAAAAATCTCTGACATGTAGTTTTTTTATTCTTATAATGAAAACAAAAACATGGTTTATTGTTTTGTGACTGGTAGGATGCTGAATGGGGTCATAGATGTGTTTTATCTAAAGAAACCTAGGAAAGTTTTAGCTGTTAAATCTGCAGCAGTCAATATTGAAAATGCTCATTTGCCCCAAAAGAGAGCTGAATATAGAAATAAATCAGGGAAAGTAACATAATGAAAAAACTATCAATGTAACTTAAAAAATTAAAGATAAAAAAAAAACAGAAATTTCTTTAAATACTTTACTGTTGTTCATCTATACAGCGGGTACAGAAAGTATTCAGACCCCTTTAAATTTTTTACTCTTTGTTTCATAGCAACCATTTGCTAAAATCAAAAAAGTTCATTCTATTTCTCAATAATGCACACTCAGCACCCCATCTTGATCAGAAAAAAACAGAATTGTAGAATTTTTTTGCAAATTTAGTAAAAAAGAAAAACTGAAATATCACATGGTCATAAGTTTTCAGACCCTTTGCTGTGACACTCATATTTAACTCCCATGCTGTCCATTTCTTCTGATCCTCCTTGAGATGGTTCTACTCCTTCATTGGAGTCCAGCTGTGTTTAATTAAACTGATTGGACTTGATTAGGAAAGGCACACACCTGTCTATATGAGACCTCACAGCTCACAGTGCTGTCAGAGCAAATGAGAATCATGAGGTGGAAGGAACTGCCCAAGGAGCTCAGAGACAGAATTGTGGCATGATACAGATCTGACCAAGGTTACAGAAGAATTTCTGCAGCACTCAAGGTTCCTAAGAGCACAGTGGCCTCCATAATCCTTAAATGGAAGAAGTTTGGGACGACCAGAACTCTTCCTAGACCTGGCTGTCCAGCCAAACTGAGCAATGGTGGGAGAAGAGCCTTGGTGAGAGAGGTAAAGAAGAAGCCAAAGATCACTGTGGCTGAGCTCCAGAGATGCAGTAGGGAGATGGGAGAAAGTTCCACAAAGTCAACTATCACTGCAGCCCTCCACCAGTCGGGGCTTTATGGCAGAGTGGCCATAAAGACATATGACAGCCTGCACAGAGTTTGCCAAACGAAGGACTCCCAGACTATGAGAGATAAGATTCTCTGGTCTGATGAGATGAAGATTTAACTTTCTGGCGTTAATTCTAAGTGGTATGTATGGAGAAAACCAGGCACTGCTCATCACCTGCCCAATACAATACAATACAGTGAAACATGGTGGTGGCAGCATCATGCTGTGGGGGTGTTTTTCAGCTGCAGGGACAGGACGACTGGTTGAAGGAAAGATGAATGTGGCCAAGTACAGAGATATCCTGGAAGAAAACCTCTTCCAGAGTGCTCAGGACCTCAGACTGGGCTGAAGGTTCACCTTCCATACGAGACAATGACCCTCAGCACACAGCTAAAATAACAAAGGAGTGGCTTCAGAACAACTCTGTGACCATTGCTTGACTGGCCCAGCCAGAGCCCTGACCTAAACCCAACTGAGCATCTCTGGAGAGACCTGAAAATGGCTGTCCACCAACGTTCACCATCCAACCTGACAGAACTGGAGAGGATCTGCAAGGAAGAACGGCAGAGGATCCCCAAATCCAGGTGTGGAAAACTTGTTGCATCATTCCCAAGAAGACTCATGGCTGTACGAGCTCAAAAGGGTGCTTCTACTCAATACTGAGCAAAGGGTCTGAATACTTATGACCATGTGATATTTCAGTTTTTCTTTTTGAATAAATTTGCAAAAATTTCTACATTTCTTTTTTTTTCTGTCAAGATGGGGTGCTGAGTGTACATTAATGAGAAATAAAATGAATTTTTTTGATTTTAGCAAATGGCTGCAATGAAACAAAGAGTGAAAAATTTAAAGGGGTCTCAATACTTTCCGTACCCACTGTATGTTCCTCATTTCTTCTCTTACCCTTCACAACCCTAAGTGCTCACAGTGGATGGCTGTCCTTCCCTGAGCCTAGCTCTACTGTAGATGTCTTCCTGTTAAAAGGGAGTTCTTCCTCTCCACCATTGCCAAGTTCTGCTCAAAGGGGAACATCTGATTGCTCGGGTTCGATATTTGCAGCGCCAGCATATAAGAGTTTTAACCGCTTAACACTGCTGCTAAACTAAAGAATGAATTTTAAGGCACTAAACATGATGGATGTTACGCTGTAAAAACATATATTTACAGTATGTGGCTCTACCTGAACTTTGCACCAGTTTTCCACTAGAGCTGGAAGCTATTCAGCCCACAGGGGCATTGGTGAGCTCATGTATCAGGACATGATAGAAACAAATCATTTGGTCTTTCCTGATATCCAATCTACATTGTGTCACTATTTATTTAGCAAAAACAAAGCCAAAATGCAGAAGCAGTGTGTGTGAAAAACTAAATACACCTCACAATTCGGTAGCTTGTAGAAGCACCTTTAGCTGCAACAACTCTCACATCACTGCAGAGGAATTTTTGCCCACTTGTCTTTACAGTGTTGCGTCAGTTCATTGAGGTTTGCAGGTATTCATTTATGCACAGCTCTTTTAAGGTCTCACCACAACATTTCAGTCAGGTTGAGGTCTGAACTTAGACTGGACCATTGCAGCACCTTGATTCTTTTCTTTTTCAGCCATTCTGTTGTAGATTTGCTGCTGTGCTTGTGATCATTGTCCTGTTTCATGACCCAGTTTGGGCCGAGCTTTAGCTTTCGGACAGATGGCCTCACGTTTGACTCTAGAATGCTTTTGTTACACAGAGGATTTCATGGACGTCTCCATGACCGCAAAATGCCAGATCCTAACCATCACCGAGCTTGACAGTTGGCATGAGGTGTTTGTGCTGATATGCAGAGTTAAGCTGGACACACAGCAGGCTGTCTGCACGAGCTGCAGCAGATTTAATCGTTGTTACTCGGCGAGGACTTTTAATTTGGCATGCAAATGCAGCAACTGTAACAGAACCAGAATAAGAAGTAAAGCCTGCTCTCTGCTTTTCAGCCTGCTGTCAGGCACTTCCATACGGGTCGTGTAGTCGTCCTTCACCGCTCACATTCAGAGAGGATACAGATGATTTCTCCCAGACCACCCCACTAAATTATCCACCGGTGCTCTGCATGCCTCCTCCTGCCCATCACTAATACATCCAACACAATCATCAGAGTATCTCTGTTGGTGGCATCTGAGGTGTGCAGAGTGAACAAGAGTGTAGACAGTACAGTCTCCTGTGGAGCGTCTATCAGACAGAGCACTGCTCAGTCTCACCGCTTCCTGTCTGTCAGGTATGGATGGTTTCATCATTCACTCCCAGAACAGCTCTTTATACAAATTGCAGAGGACTCCACTAGACCCCTGAAGGTGTGCTGTGGTATCTGCACCAAGATGTTAGCAACAGATCCTTTAAGTCCTGAAAGCTGTGAGGTGAGGCCTCCATGGAACTGATTGTTTGTACAGCACATCCCTTCGGAGGCCAAGTCAACGCCTTAAACTCGTTGTTGTGCTCCTCAAACCGTTCCTGAACCATGTTCGCTCTGTGTCAGGACACATCATCCTGCTGAAAGAGGCTGCAGCTATCAGGAGTACAGTTCCAATGAAAGGGTGTGCAAGGTCTGCAGCTATGCCTAGGTAGGTGGTACATGCCAAAGTGCGTGCATCCACGTGGATGGCGGGATCCAAAGTTCATTTTTTTAATCACACAAACGTAGGACTGTGAACCTAAAACTTTCCTCCCACTCTGAGTGTATTTATAAAAAACATCTAGCAGTCAACAGAAGTAAATAAAGTCAATTTAAACTTTTAAGTTGCAATAAAATCAATTTTAATTCAAGCTAATTTTGTTGCATTTGACCTTAAAATAGTTCAGAGACATGATGTTGAACCAGGTGAGCACTCTGGATTGCATTCCGTAGTACTGGATGCTAATGTCAGACAAAGATAACCCGAGTGCACAAACTGCAATAACAGGCAGTGAGTTTTCCACGTTGCAGTGAAGGAATTTTGGCCCACTCTCCTTTGCAGAACCATTTTAATTCAACCACATTAGAGGGTCTTTGAGCATGAACGGCCTGTTTAAGGTCACGCCAAGGCATCACAATCTGATTTAAGTCCAGACTTTGACTAAGACAGATATGTTTTAGCCATTCAGAGGTGGACTGAGTGGTGTCATTCAGGTCATTCAGGTCCTGAAGCAACAAAGCAGCCCCAGACCGTCACACCACCACCACCGTGTTTGACTGTCGGTGTGATGTTCTTTTTATGAAATGCTGTGTTAGTTTTACACCAGATGTAACGGGACTCAGATCTTCCAAAAAGTTCAACTTTGTCTCGTCAGGAAACTCGGGGATCATCAAGATGTTTGTGGCAAATGTGGTTTTGGAAAGCAGTGGTTTTCTCCTTGGATGCCATTTTTGCCCAGTCTCTTTCTTATTGTTGAATCATGAATGCTGAAATGAGTTTGTAATAGATGTCAGTGACTTTGTTTCTCAGCTGTTCTTGAGTTCCTTTAGATTGTAGCATAATGTGTTGGGTTTTAAGATCTTTTAGCCTTTTAGATCATCTTCTATGATGATCTGAAATGTATAAGTGTGACAATCATGCAAATGTATGTCCTTAAACAAATACATATGCATGGGAAAAAACACTGTAAGTGTTGTAATGAAAGTGGAAACTTGATTGCAGACATAAAAAAATGTGTGATTTATATATATATATATATATATATATATATTTCGCTACTGTTTACCATATATATATATATATATATATATATATATATATATATATATATATATACACACATATATATATTTCGCTACTGTTTACCATATATATATATATATATATATATGTATGGTAAACAGTAGCGAAATCTTTGGTATCCGCCAGAGGGCGTAAGCGGGACATTGTAGAAGATGTCAAACACAGCGGCCGAAGAAGCCCAGATATCTTCTAATGTAAGAACTCCCACTGTGTGGCCCTCTGGTTTAATGGGGGGCGCTCGTGAGCTAGTCTTGGTGACGTGTCATTGTTATTTTAATCCGGACGCAGTATCATTACTTTAGCGGTGAAAACTAAAACAAAAATGCGGGCAGTTTATGTACAAGCATTGTAAATTATTAATTTAGCCGTTTAGCTATAGTCACTCCGACTCAATGAAGACTTGGTCGTGATCGCCATCTGCTGGGCTATCGGCTGAACTGCAGTCACTTTCTACATACTGTGTTTAACAGGAAGTGGATTCTTTCCGCTGTGATCATCTCTGGTTCGATCTCCGGAAGTTTCTCCTGGGTTTGAGTTGTCCGGGGAAACTCGCCATGGTCGGGCTCTGCTTTTAAACAGGTTGGCTGAGTAAACAGGGCTGAATATTTGACCCACCCTGGCTCGCTTAGCTCCCAGAGTCAGACGACGAACCGGCTGACCGAGTGCCTCGCGTTTAACGGTAGCTATAATCCGGTGAAGATTGACCTAAAATCCGACATGACCCAACAAGCTGCAGCTCTGCAGACCTACAACAACGAGCTGGTCAAATGTAAGTGGGCCGATTTACTGTCAGTGACACACTGGCACGATTAGCAGTGTTAACGGATTAAATTTAAATGTAAATATATTTCATCGCCCAAATATAAGTTAGGTATATTTCTGTTAAACTTCATTTTAATGCACTTTAATTTCAGAGGCGAATATGTACAGCAAGAACATTATAACCTCCGCTGCCACCAGGCAACAATACTTTTGATTTATTTGTTACATTTTTACTTATTAAGCTCCTTATTGTGTTATCGTTAATTGTTTCTTTTGTTTAGACTTTTGTGTTTAATGTTTTGGCTGCTGTAACACAATAATTTTACAACCTTTTGGGATAAATAGTTTATTTTATTTTAAAATCAGAGGTGTCAGACTCATTTTCACTCACGGAGCATGAACGGGCCAGACAATCTAATGACAATATTTCCTATATTTTGCACTCTGCAAAGCCATAAAATGGACCAGATTGGACCTTTTGGCGGCCCAGTTCTGGCCCCAGGGCTGCATGTTTCACACTCCCCTCTTAAAGTCAAGTTTGAGCTTTAATTTTGGCTAAAACTGACACAAACATACAGCACTGACTCACCTTTTCTGGCATTTTTTTTTGTGTGGATAAGTTAACCTGTGATGCTGCATCTCTGCGTGTCTAATAATCTGATTAACCTCCTTTAACCCTTTGTGCACCGCGTTAGTGCGAATGAGCGCTAACAGGCATCATTGCTGAGTGCTTGCAGCAGTTTTATTGAATGCGTGATACTTTTTGTTCTCTCAATTAGAAAATAAAAGCACGGCTGAAGCTTCTTTCTTTAAGGCTCGTCACCTGTCAGGTGTTGGTTAATCTGTTTCTGATCTGCCAGAATTAGGGAGGCACTAATCCAACTTTTTCAGTCCTGGTATTGATAGCGAGTCCCATTTCCTACTTAACCCTGAAGTTGCTGGGCTAAAATGAAAATTAAGAACTGTATTTTACTGATATTATTTACCTCATTTGTGTGTTTTATTTCAGATCAGTGTGGGGGCTTCCTTTGTTGTTATTTGCTGTATTCATGTCTCTATTTGGGCTACTTGATTATGGCGAAAATCATCTGTCTGAATCCCAAGCAGATCTAGCGAGGCTCGAGTTTAATCCACCTTATCCTCCTGAACAGGCATCGAGGAGCTTTGCTCCAAGCGGGATGAGCTGAACCGTCAGATCATGCAGGAGGAAGAGGAGAAGGAGCGGCTCCAGCACGACATCCGCGTCCTCTCGGAGAAGCTGAGCCGAGTCAACGAGAGCCTGACGCAAAGGCTCGCCGCCCGCGCCACTTTCGACCGCACCATCGCCGAGACGGAGGCTGCGTACACCAAGGTGCGTCTCTGCTCGTGCCTGCAGTTGCATTCAAGTCCTTATTTTAGATTATGTGGTTATTTAAAAGGGTAAAATAGGAAATTTGGAAATTAATGTTGTTATTCCGCACAATAAAGCCAGGCAGCGTTGCTTTCAGTTCATGCAGTATTACATGACAGGTGCATGGTAGGGGGTAGGGGGGGATCGATCCACCAACCTCCTGATTGGTAGGTGACCCACCATTCCTGCAGCTAGTATTTGAGATGATGATGATCACCTGGCAGTTATTTTAACTTAAAGGAGCTCTTTGCAACCTCAAAAAGATATTATTACTCAGCGAACACGTCAGCGTTGATTAACCGTCGGCTGACCGTCTTTACTCAAAGGTTGAAAGAGTTGCAGACGTTGGGGGCGGGGGAGGGACGCAGGTTTGCCGGCGCCCGAATATCCTTGCTGGACGTTTTCTATTCTACGAAGCTGACTGTTAGATTCTTGCATAGATCACAGGTCTATGATGCTGACATCAGTGGATAGAGAGGCGATGGCTGTGACAGTCCAAACAAGTGTCTTCATTGCAGTAATACTTGCTTTGTAAGAGACGGTCTCCACTCTACGTGGAAACATCTCCATCTGTCTACGCGTCAGCTTTTTGCTGTGATCGTCTGCCAAAAACTGATTTCCGACCTTTGTACGTGCGCGTTTTATGTCCAATATCTTAATTTTGGTAAATAGGATGTAGTTACATATGAAATAAAGAAGTGACCTGTTTTACAAGTAGCCTGATGACTCTGCATTAGTGGACCTACCTACCTGCTTTCTGCTGCCCTTTTGGGAAAAAGCTACTATTTTATTTTGTCTTCATTATAATACTTTATCAGTGCGTGACTAATGGCTCAGTGGTTACCAGGTGCCAAAAGAAGAGCTGTTAATTGGACAAGCAGAAAATATCTCGGTCTCAGGTGCTGATTCGAGAAGTGATTAAAAGTTTGCGGCGGTCGTACTGGATGCCAATAAGATCCCACCTGCTGACGCTGGACTCCCTTCGTGCTCTGCAAACAAACACGCCCGAGCTGCTCTGATTAAAAAACAACAAGCCGGTAGAGCCTGCACCCCTCCTATTTTTAATGACTTCTCAAAGTACAAACCACACTTCTTCTTAGTTTCTGTACCGGTTAGTTCATGCTCCTTCTCCCCCCTACAGATCTTGGAGAGCTCCCAGTCTCTCCTGAGCGTCCTGAAGCAGGAGGCAGGAAACCTGAGTAAAGCCACGGAGCCTCGGAGGACGGAGCACTGAAGGCGATGGACCTGACTGTCCACACCTGAGTGTGGCTTCTGATGCAGTTTACCCCCCCCCCTCTTTGGACTGTTTGTAATATATTTGAAAGTTTTGTTCCTGGATTCAATAAATGTATTTCTTAATTCTTATTTGTAAAACTCCAGTTTGTTTGAAACACAGATCCTATTTTACTTTCTAGACCAGCGGTGAGGCACAGCCAGGACACCCTGGTTCGCATCCCGTTCTCCTCGTTTCTTTTCCCCTTGATTTTTACTTCCACTTCCACTCTCTGCTCGGGTTTTAGGCACTTTGTTATGGAGACCAGCGCCGTGCAGCTCGATTGCCATTCGCCAGAGACGAGCAGAAGCTGCAGGTCAGTCAGTGGCGCACTGAGCATGTGTGACAGAGTCTGGAGATGCTGAGGCAGATCTCATGCTGCTTAAAATATTATCTGGCATGACTGGTTTGGCAGTGGGACTGTGATGGTCCGGGAAAGCGTATCACTGGCGACTGCCAATCGAGCTGCACGGCGCTAGTCTGTGAGCACAGGTCCTAGTAGAGGACGTCGGTACCTTATGCCACCCTAATGGAGTCTGTTTCTGACACGAGTATCCCACTGGTGGTCATTTTGAAGATCTCTGGCAGTGCTCCTTCTGTTCCTCCTCATACAAAGGAGCAGATGCCGGGCCTGCTGCTGCAGCAAACCAGCACGTACGGATGCACCACCCTGGAGGAGCTGGCCTACCTGAGGAGAAACAATGGTCACCACTTGCAAAAGCATTCTGATTTTGGAGGTTGTTGCCTCTCCAGTGGTGCACTGGAGAGGCAACAACCTCCAAAATTGTTGTTGTCACTTTTATTTCCCTCGTATGGAGCCAGAGAGCTGGTTCTGTCCATTGGGCTTTATTTAACTTAAGTTTAAAATACATTTTTACCCATCAAATCTTCCCAAATAACAAAAGTAGCACTGACTTTTTGCCTTAACTATGCAGACAAGTCATACTTGATGCATATTCACCCCCCTCCCTCCCCATACCCATTTTGCTTTTGGGAGAAGAAAAGTTAAAGCACTTGCATTTCTTCAAGTCTTCTATTTATTGAGCTTTCATTTGTACAAGTATGACATCACTTTTTTTTTTGTACTTGCCCAAATTGTTGACAATAACTTTACAGTAAGCACATCTGCTGCGATGTAGATTTACAGACGGGGGGGGGGAGTAAAAGATGAGCAAGCTTTCTACCACAGTGTCGCTACAGAGTGACCAACATAAACTGCTCACTTTGCAACAGGCGTAGACGGGGGTGGGCGGGGGGGACATACACTGCGGCGAGAGTCGGCGTGTGCACTTCAGAAGCACTAACGTTGAGTCTTGCGTCTCCGGCCATCGGAAAAGTTCTTGCTGGTGTCGTTTAAGACGAGATGAGTGACGTTTGCCCACAGTTTGGTCCTTCAGTTCACAGAGAGAGCAGAGATTCCCACAGAGGGGGTTTTGGTCAGCAAAGGCAGCAGTTACCACAGGTTGATGGATCCACAGGTGTGTCATGTGACCATTAGCCACGGCTCCACAGGAGGTCCAAGCGGGGCTTTCTCTGGGCTCAGTTTAAAGGGGACCTAATATGCTTTTCCTTGCCCTACATCAACTTTAAAAAAAAAAAATAAGGTCATGGACTCCAAGAGCCAAAACTTTAGGCTTGAAACAGTTTCTGACAGTTTTTCCCACTTTTGGCCCCATTTGATATCAGAAAGCGTGGATATCCCTAATATGGTCATCTCAGGTAGCGAAGCCCCACCCACCTGCATGTGAGGGGCAACCAATCAGAAGTAAGCTGGAGCTAAAACAGCTTGTTTTTTTGACTGAGGAGCTGCACCACAGCTCAGTGTAAGTAAATTCAGGATTAAGTTGAGTTCTCTATCATGCAAAGCTATTTTAGTAGAGTCCAAGAATAAGAAGATGGAGCTGGAAATGAGCGTGACAGGTCCCCTTTAAGCTTAAAAATACCATCAATGTGCTCGACTAAAAAATCACGAGTGCTTAACATTTTTTGGTGTTTTCGGATACGTACCCGAGAGATTTTTGTGTTTCGAACAAACTTTTGTTTCCATTCATTTCTCTTGTGGTATGATAGCGCACTCTGTAAGCACCACAGCGAACAGCGAGTCCGCATTATTTAGCCGGCTCCCCTCAGTCAGTGGTCCTTTTTACGTTCCAGTCACGTCACACACAGAGTTGAAATTCTGTATTAACTATGATCAGTGCTTCAAAAAAAAAACAAAAACATGCTGCCGGGGTGGGGGGCGGGGGTGGGGGGCTCCTCAGTGTTCAGTGTGATGTTTTCTGGTAAGCTGATGATCATACCACAGGAAATGTATTGAAGCAAGTGAACATCTGCAGTGGTTTAAACAAAAAACATACATTCAGACTTCTGAAAGAGAATCGTGGCTGAGTGGTCACGCTGAGTGCATTTAAACTGATGCACAACAGCAGGGGGGGGATTTTCGAGGCAGACGAAGACGAAGCCCCCCTGGACCTGTGTGGCAAAACTGCACTTCGGGCTGCCGTTTTTGGTCACAGTGACAAGGCCAAACAATCGTAAGACTTAAGTGGCAAAAGAAAAACAACGTGGACGTGGCATTCGCCGGCAGTGCATTCATCGTGCGTGGCCGAAGAGTTTCAATTCAAAGTTTTACTCATTCACGCCGACTGAAAAGAGAAATCGGGGAATCAAATTCAGGGCGGGGGTGTTTAAATGTTTTTCCATCTCATTTATCCACCTTTTCTTCCAAGGAAACATGTTTCAGAATAACTGACCTCAGTAAATGCCACCTAATCTGCTCACACATCGACCCACCCCTGATCAAAACCCCGACTTTGACTTATTAGTTTTAGAACAGGCTTTTATTTTGAAACAAAAATCTTCAACCAGATTCAGATTGGTGGCAAATTAAAAGTCTGAACCCTTCAACCTTTTTTTTTTTTTTTTTTTTTAAGCCCTCAGGGGGCATTTTGCTGGTCTCATCCTGGATGACAATGCCCTCCTCCCTTGAAAGGACACAGGGGGGTGTCTCTGAATGATTTAATGAGGATGACATCATTAAGAATGAAATGCTACAGCCTCCAACATGCTTGACATCACCATCATCATCATCATCATGATGTTTTGGAGGAACGGTTCTGGAAGCACCTCACTGAGACATCTCCTCTAATTTGCCACCGATCTGTAGGCTTCTCGTTATTTTTAGTGCACATTTCCTCTATCGCCACTTCACCTCCTCACGAGGTGCAAAACAAAGCTAAAAAAAGCATGACAGTGCAAAGACAATTAACATCCAAGACACAAATGACTCCTAAAGCCATCGGACAGAAAGACGAAGCTCCCGACGGCAAAAATCCAAAACAAGGACCGAACAGATTGCATCTGATTGGAGAAATGACATTAAAAAAAATACACGAAATGACGGGAGGAAGAGATGATTCCCGGTGAAAACTGTACAACAATACTGGCCGAAGAGCGGATGCGAGGCCTTTTCAGCAACTCTTTAATCAGTTGGCATTATGAGCGTATAAAAAAATCTGAGTAAAAAAAAAGGAAATCCCCACACAAACTTGCATTCTTTCTCAAAAAACAACACCCTTTTTTTTTCTTCTTCCTTTTAATGCATGATCACAATCACTGTTGCCTTCAAAAATGGACCGCCCTCTTTCTCTGTGGAATGTGAAAGTACATGAGGTCCGACTGGTCCGGCGGGGATGTTCGCGAACCCTCACCGGTAAACGTCTGTACAAAAAAAAAAAAAAAAACCCAAGCAGGTTTCAGACATGCAAACTTCAACATTAAGCAGGAATAAATACACGAGGAGCCGGAGAAAGGTGTCGGGAGGTCTAACAGCCTTCCAGAGCGGATATACGGACACGCGATTTCATTTTGTCACCAGCAATTCGGACGTACAGACGTTATTGGCCAAGGTCACTTTATCAAGCATTAAATAAGAAACGAGAGTTGCTACTGATCCGGGGGGTTTGGGGGCTGCATATGTTTCCTCCCTCGTCACAAGAAGAAGGGAAGCGTGTTGAAGTTTGCCTGCCAAAAAAAAAAAGTCCAGCAGCTTCAATCGATACAGTCTGCCAGAAAACATACAAAAAACTAAAAAGGCATACAGAAGCTGTACAGTAAGACAGAACCAACAGGCGTTGGCTGCAAATCAAAACATGCAGATGTAAAAAGCAAAAAAACAAAAAGGAAACTGCAATTGTGGCACCCTTTCACCGTTTTTATGCTTAAATCTGCCGCCAGCCTGCTGTAATGACACGTTTCCATGATAACACTGAACTCTGGCGGCTCCTTCCCTCGTCAGCATCCTCCAAAATAATAAAAAAAATAAAATAATAATAAAACCTGAAGCAAAATTTGAACCTCAAAAGCAGCAAAAACTTCTTCGAACAGCGTGACGAGGAGGAGGAGGAGGAGGAGGATTCTGGACGCTGACAGATCAACTGTCCATCAGAGGATCACGGGGTTGAGAAAGACAGCCCAGCTGCTTTTTCTTTTTAGGATTTTGTTGCTTCAGCTTCAGAAAGAAGGTGGGAGTTGAACACCGCGCCAGCCGCCCGGCAGCTCTGATGTGCAGCTGATAATGTGGTGCCGTGGCAGGAAATCAGCCCAAAACAACAAACAAATGAAACGCCCATGTTTCCCGTCTGCTTGGGAAGATGTGCTTATAGTCGGCTGGAGCGTTGAGGTGGAGGCAGTCTGGTCCCACAGGTGAGTTGCTGTGACGCTATTGTGCAGCTGATTGGTCGGGCAGATCAGAAGTAAAGAGCGGGCTCGCTGCTGTAGTCGGAGAGGGAGGAGCTGTCCGCCGGCGTGAGCTGAGGAGAAAAGAGAGAAGAAAAATAAATACTTCAAATGAGAATTTTCAGGAGCTCGGAGTCACTATAAAGCAGAAATCTTCTCCATGAGGGCAGAGTGAGAAGCTCCATACTCCATTCTTGGACTCTAGTATGAGTAGCTTTGCATGATTCAAAATAATCCTTAATTATCTTATACTGAGCCTCTTCCTTTAAGCCACCCTTCTTTTGATTGGGTGCCCCTCACAGGCAGAAGGCTAGAACAGCAGGTGGGTGGGGCCTCTGTGCCTAAAATGACCATATTAGTCCCCAGTCACACAGGCCTAGAGATGACTCTGACAACCTGGCATCCACCGGATGCGAGGGAAAAATGTCTATTCCCAACCGGTTGACGTGTGGTTGCTGGAAGTTGCTGGCAGTAACTAGCATGAAGTTGGTCGCACCAAAAAAAAAACCTCCTTGTGATTGCTTTGATTGCCGGGATGACTGGTAGGTTGCAAGTGTTTGAAGACAAAGTACAGGTGATCGAGGCAGTCACGATGAGGTTTTTGATGCAGCGTCCTCTTTGCGACCAGTTTCACGAAGTGACTGCCAGCAACCAATTGCCAACCAGTCTCTATGCCTGTGTGAATGAGGACTTAGAGATATCAGCTCTCTCTGACATCATACAGAACCTTAGGATAAAATTACCTACAATACTACAAAATTAAGCCATATATAATAGTCTACCTGAATTCTTTAATTACCACAGGCTTCATTTGGGCCCCGATACCTAAATCCGCAGTCCATAATCAATAATCAATCTATAATTTAAATTGAATTAAAATCATAAGATGGTGACACACTAACTTTAATGATAAGATACTGCATCTTGAGTTGGGTGTAAAAATGCTGCTTTTCTCTGCATTATGCAATTGTAAATTAATACACGTTGAGGTGATAAATGGAGTTTAATACTGCTCTGAAACACAAACTGAGCATACGGCTTTAAGTACGACAGCTCACCATGACCTCCTCAGTGATCTGTGTCTGCTGGGAGGTGGCGTCCTCCTGGTTAACGGCATCGTCGTGTTTGTGCTCCTGCCAGGCGCTGAAGTCTACCGAGTGCTTGGGAATGTAGCTGGAGAGATCTGCAGATGGAAGAGAACAACACATTAGATATTAGCTGCCTTCCCCTGCATTTGAATTTTATTTTTATCCATTCAAATAATTAGGTTTTCAAATGTGTGTGTGTGGTTTTTTTTTTTGTATAAAGAATATGTTTTAATAGGAATTAATAAGATGCAGTATGTGAACACCATGTTGCTGAATCACAGTGGCAACAGTTTGTTGGAGGATGAAGTTCCTCACTTTGACACACAAGGTTATTTCAACCTTACTGCACACCCCAGTGGAGACTGTGACACCAGAACTCTTTGAAACACAGGTTTTATTTAAATTACTCAGCAGCACCAAAGACCTTTATACTGCCACTGTGAGGCCGGAAGAGGCTGAAGAGAGGCGTAACATAATCTGGTGATTCACAGCTACGATTATGGAGTTTCCCCTACTGCTAATTCTGATAGCGAACTACAGTATAACTTCATTTTAGCCTAAAACGGCCATAAAATGCTGCTATAAGTGGAGTACTTGTAAGCTGAAGGGTTTATGACAGCTCAGTGAGTCAGCTGCATTCAGACGTAGGTAACAGACTGGCCAGTAGAGGTCTCTGCCACCACACCTATACATACATGCTCACACTGCTTCCATACAAATGAGGATGATGATCATGATTATAATAGCAAAGTAAAGCAGCAATGACCTGATTGGAGTAGCTTTGCTCTTTCCACAGCACGAGAAAAAAAAAAGACGCTTATTTTCTTCTTCCGCTTCCTTCTGCACATCACTCCTAAATTCTCTTCTCAGTTTCTGGAAGTTCCACATTTCATAAGAAATCTGCAGTTCTTTTATGTTCATTTTCTACACAGAAACCATCACTCAGCTAAAATATAAAATTGAAATATCCAAATAAAAAGCCACCTCCACACCTCTTTGATTCGGCTTTAGCAGTATGCTAAGAGCTCCATAAAGCTGGGTTTCTGTTTGTGGATATGAACTAATGTGCAGTCAAATAAGCGGTCTGATCTTTCAAAAACATTTTACCCAGATGTAGGAATACAGAAAAAAGAAACCCTCAGGAGTGGTTAAAACATTTCCACAGTCGCTCTGAACTTCTTACTTAGTCATCGTGGGAAAGTGCTGACAACATCATGAAAAAAAGAACTCAATAGGCTCCCTTTGAAAAGAAAAAAAAAAAGATAAAAATACCACTGGGCTCAGCTCATTTAAGATATGAATACACATCAACATTTTAATCTCTGTTTCACATGCAGTTTTTTTTAGCACTGTTCCTCAATTGGCTTGGTTCATGGTGCCTCTGATTTCACTGATGCTTAATTTGCAGTATAGTTCCTCCTCTTAATACTTACTATTGCAATTTTTTATATTTTTATAGTCACTTAAAAATATATAGATTAAAGTAGAAGACAATGTGGTGACAGGTCAACCAATTACAGTGTGGCATGTGCTCTGTCTGCTGGGCTTTTTATCCTAAATTAGTTATAAAGAAACCTCAAAAGCTCCTTTTGCTACAAATTACATGATTTATTTTCTCATTGTTATTATAAAATGATTAAACATATTACAAATATGCCAGTTGCATTGTCATCACACATGAAAACTGGCCCAAAATCCTCATGCTGACAGGTTAGTCAGCCAGTTCGTTTGATCAGCAAACTGCTTGTAAGGTTTTTCAGATAGTTTGTGGGCGACTCAGAGTGAAAGTTAGATAAATGTAGGTTTGCAAGAGTTAGGTTCTGGAAGAGTCCACTGTTGGGGACAAAGCGGTGGTGTCAGTCCAAAGCAGTCCATTCATCCCACTGCTAAAAATAATGGATCAATCATAAAAGGGTATCTGCTTTGATAAGTTTGATGTTATTAGTCCTTTCTGGGTCCAAGTGCTCCTGAAGTTCTCAGAAGCGTACATGCAGTGAGACATCAGTGAGAGTTAAAAAGTATATAAAGTCCAGGAATTGATGAGAAAGCGCATTTACAAAGTTTAGTTGAGTTAAAGACGATTCGCTCATCGCTGTCAGCCGTTCCAGGCTTTGGTTGCCTAGATAACCCACTAACATCTTTACTACCAGGTCATGTGTCAATCAGCAGTTTCCTGCATGCTCATTGGCAGCCGTTTCAATTGCTTGCCTGGAAGGTGAGAAAAGTTTATTGAGTCCCACCCACTTTGCATCGCCAGTGGTTATTTTTCCCGTAGTCGCTCGAAATCGCCAGATATCCTTCACTTTCTACCATCTCTGGTTGCCATGTTGCTTCCAGTGTGGTCATGGCTTTGTAAGTTAGCAGTAAGCTAGCTAAAGCCAGCTAAAGATAATATTGAGATTTCTCGTGTTATGTCATGCACACATTGCTCAAAAGTTGTCCGCCACATTGGATGTGATGCAACCACCAGTTGCCAGGGAAGCTGCTGTATTCCCGACTGGTTGCCAGTGGTTCCTGGAGGCTGCTTGCTCTAGATGGATGAAATGAATTGCCAAGAAGGCGCTGCACCAGAAACCTCCTAGTGATTGCTTTGGTTGCTAGCAGACTGCCACAGTTGCCTGTAGTTTTTCCATGTGTGCCTGCAAATACTCGCTAACTACTAGCTGAGTGGTAGTAAAACTCGAAAAAAATGAGACATGAAGCAGGTATATGGAAGGTTCACCTTCAAAGTAAAAGCTGTGCCTCAGCACTACAGGCAACATCTTTCAAAGGGGGCAAATTTTACTTCAAAGGCAAACGGTCTCTGTTTCCACTTTGTGTTCCACTTTTCACAGTTTCACAACAACTCGGAGACTAGCTTGCTAATGTTTGTAGACAAGTCTATCACTTCCATTCAAACTACGACCACAGCAATATACTAGCAACCAAAGCAATCACAAGGAAGTTTTTGCCAACCAGTTGGGGAATGCACATTTCTCTAGTGACATGTGGTTGCCGGTCACTAACCAGTCTGTAGGCCTGTATGACTGCATCTTTCCCAGCGACTGCCATCATCCTCCAGCAACCACGCACAGTTGTTGCTGGTAGATGGTCATGTACCAGTCTCTAGGCCTGTGTGATTGGGGTCTTTTTCATTTACACTGTCACCATGATTGTCATATGTTCAAAATGGCAGACAAGATATTGTCCCATGGTTAATGGTCACTTGTCTGCAAAACCTCAACAGAATGTTCTGACTTAAGTATTTCTAAATGAGTAAAACGTACATCACTGCTGTAACATTGTAACAGCAGCAACATTTGGAGGGTCAATCAAGTCAGGCTAGTTGACATATGATGATCTGCTGCAGAGCTATTATTAGGCTACTATAAGCACAGGGAAGATGGAGGATGAGGGTTAAATTGACAATCGTTAAATTGTTCTCAATAAAAGTTTTTGTTGAGGGTCTCATATGCCATCATATGACAGGAAGAAGATGCTGAAATTGGACCAAACTTCATCCAAGAGAACGTGTCAGATTATCCATCCACAACACAAAGTTAGTCATTAATACTTTGTGTTGTGGATGGATAATCTGTTATTTCTATCGGCATTCACATCATCAATAAATACAAGTGGCCCAGTTCCACTGGTTGCCATACATGCCCATCCCATAGCATTGCCTCCACCAAGTTTGACTAGGATATTTATCTCTTGAAAAGAAACTTGGAAGCTCTGCTCTTCTATATTATTGCATGAATTGGAGTCATTTCCATCCAACAGACTACTGAAAGTGTTCGTCCTCTGAGGCTCATTAAATCAGCCAAAAAATACAAAGGTTCATCAGAGGAAAGCTGAGCACTTATCCTAAGAACTGTGACACTGAATGCACCCTGAGCCGGACAAATTTAGGGTACACTGTAACGGATACTTGTTTGACCTAATAACTGATTCAAATGAAAGAACCAAAAAAAAACCCCAAAACAAAACAATAATAATCATCCTCTGACGATCATGAACATCTGCACGATCTCACCGTTGCTATTGGCGGTGCGGGCTGGCGAGCCCGTCAAACTGGCTCGAGGGATGTGGATGCGTCCCACCATGCTCGGCTGTTCGTCCACCGGACTCTCATCTTGTTTCTCCTCCTCGTCCTCCTCCCCGCTGTCCCACACGCTGCTCTCCGACGGATACTCGTATGTACTCTGGAGGCTGGACTCGTTGAAGGAGATCTTCAGCTGGAAGAGGTGCAGAAAAATGGGCGTGGTCACCTGCTGTTCTTTTTTCCTCTGTATTTATGGATATTTTCAAACTGTTAAATATTCCTTTACTGTGAGTGCACATGGTCATACATTCAAGCTGACAAGAGAGATGAAGTGAAATAAGTTGAATTTGTCATCAAATTATTAACAAAGCAAATCAACAGCTCAAAACCTGCGTTTGACTGCTGAAGACCTTGAGGAAGATTCAGCAGACTCAGCCAAGCCTGAAAATCCCCTCACATCACACATGAACTGAGTTCCTGTCTCCTAACTTTTTATGTGATGTGTTTGTGAAGATATAAAGCGAAATGTCCAACTTTGCCCTACAGCATCCTGCAATAAAAATAAAGAATCATTCCAAAATGTTCATTTTTCAGAAATAAAATACCTCAAATGCGTGCAGTAATTCTACCATTTCTTTCATTCCTGCCAGAATAAATTTACACAGTACCGAAAAACATGGAACACTCGTGTTGCCCTTTACAAAACATTTCTTTATTTATAAGCCTGATTTGTTTATAGACGTCTGCTGTCGACAATATATTCGCTGACCCTGGCGGCGGAGAGGCCAAATTTCTCCTCTCCAAGCAGATTTTAACGTGACGCTCACTCCTTCAAGGGTGCTTCATTTTACAAACCCAGTTAAAATTAACAGGTTACGACTTCCTTATCGCTGTGTAATTATACTGTCGATACTGAGCATCAGCATGCGTCTCAGTCATGTGATGACCCCGCAGTGATGGCAGTTTAGCTCGATGCAATCCCACTTCCTCATAACTTATTCAGCAGAGCTTTGAATTGCGATTCTTGCAGGGCCAGCTGCAGTTTGTTTATGCTCGTCTGAGGCTGCGTGCGCTGTACTTTGCGCGTCCTTTAAGCGGGACAGGTGGCAGCCTTGCAGGAGCTCGAGGGCCGGTGATTGATCGTCTCCGAGTTTGCCGCAAGACGTGTCTGTCTGGCAACGCTTCAGAGGTCTGCAAACAGGGATCCGCGGGATGAGACAAGCCCTCGCAACTTTGCTCCACCGCATAATGAATGGCAACGGTGGTTTTGGCTGTCAGGAAGCACTTATTCTAAAAGGAGACACGTCACCACCTGCAGAAACACAAATCCCACAGGTGCAATCAAGCTGCATGTGTATCAGCTGTGTTGCCATCAGATCTGTCAGTCTTGCTAACAAATTTAGGAATCTCTCAGATATGTGCCCATTTTTCACCTCAAACATTCATCCTGAACCATTTCAAACTTGGCAGCTGTATTACTCGGGACCTGACTAAGTAAAATGCATAGCTTGAGGCTGTTTGAATGAGTTGATTTTATATTTTGGCTGAAAGTGTTTCCCTCACAGACTGTATAGAAAAGATGGTTGTAGGCACCATGACATCACCCATTGTTAGTAAAGTTTATGAAACCTCGAGTTTTCACTATCGCCATCCTGGTGTTTTAAACAGGCGAGGGGTGGCTTTGACCCCTTTTCTTTGGCTTTGAAACAGCATGCTCAGCGGCTAATGACTTGTGACTGACCAGTTTTTAGCCAATCAGCTGCATAATCCTCCTAGCTGATTCTAATAATGATCATAATTTACAAAATTAACTTAACATTTTAGTCACTGTGACTTGAAACTACAGTACAGCACAAGACAGTCAAGGGCCATTTCCTCCTCTATACAGCCAGAAATCATAGACGGCGATCAGCTACAGCTACCTGTGTCGATACGTCTGTCAATCAAACTGGCCACACCCCTTCACAAAACCCAAAATGGAGAGTTATAAAACTATTTAACCCCTGAGCAGCTGTTATAAAGGGGTTAATTTCCCAGAAACAGCAACACTTTTCTGTACTAGACTGTAAATGTGTTTATTCCTGTCCTATTGGGATTGACTCACTTTTTGGAGCCAGCCAAAAGGAACTCCAGTATTTTGGCCCTTCTGCTTGGTTTAGCCTCAGATTTAGTTGCTGGGTTTCCCCTGCTGTGCTTATCATTCGGTGACTATGTTGCATTCAAGGTGACCTGCCCATTTGACTGTTTATCAACATTAACTCCGCTCCTCAGGCTCACTATATGCTTTTTGTGTTTATCAACAGTAACACAAACACATTCACGCACACTGCTGCCTGCGTGTGAGGCATTTAGGTGAAATATGGAAGTAAATATGTAAGAGAAAAAAGCCACACAAAACCCCAATGAAACCGAACAGCTGCACCATGCCGTCTGCTTGTGAAGGATAACAGGAATTAAAAAGCACAAAAAAAATATGCAAAAAAACTATTCTGCCATCAGTACACAACTATTGCATAGGATTTTTCTGGAGTGAAGTGTGCAGCTCTCCTCCTGAGGGCTTTATTTTGAAGTTGGCAGAAAGACTATAAATGGTTTATAATAAGTTACTATTTATGTCTTCTGGCCACATGTAGGCGTTGCAAACTCAGAAAGCTTGTATTTTTTTTTCCCTCCTCAGTTGCCATGGCGATCACAACTGACACGCATATGTATAAAGCGGCAGGTTTGTCCGTGTCGTCCCCGAGGCAGTCAGCTGACTGCTCTTAACCTGCTGTACCTGGCTCCATCGACTCTGCAGGCCGTGATCTAAATCTGCTCTAATCTCCATCACAAAGCCGCCTTCAACCATTCAGAGCTCACAGCTAACCTATATTATGAAATGTCATGCTTTTCTTCCCCCCCAAATCCTTTATGTCCTCTCTGTAATCGATAGGGGAGAACAGGGGCGCTTCCAGGCTTCTCCAAAGGGGGTGGCACGGGAGATCGAAAATCTCTCTGAAATAAAGGACCAAACCACCAAACTGGTTGAAAATTATAATGATTTAACGGTGGAATACCTCCCGCCTCCATAATCGTGGACTGGAAGATGTGTAACAATATGATGGCCACAAGGAAGCACAAGATTCTTCAATGAGGTAATGAAGCTAACAAAATTCAGTCCGGTTATGACCACAAATACGTGACAAATAAGATGAGCAATGCATTATGCATCGTTCGTTTAAAGTTCACCTGTGCGAAGTAAAGCACATCAGGGATGGCAGGCAGTGGGCCAAACCAAGTGAGGAATTTGGAGGGGGGAGCATCGGTTTTCAAAACAAAATGTGGTGTTTTATAAGTACCATCAGCACAAGTGGAATTCTTTATATTAAGGTCTTATTAAGTGTTAGTTAATAGGCAATAAGGCACTTATGAATCCTTAGATGTTTGTTAACATATTTGATGAGTATAAGAGTATTTTACTAACTTAAACCTTTGCTACACTTTGTTTTGTTTACTGATTAACACTCTTTATTATGCACTTATTAACAGTTAATTACAATTTGTTGCTACTACCAGATCTATAGGAGAAACACTGCCTCACTGAGGTTAATAAATACATTATTACAGACTTATTAAGAGTTAACTATGGCTCAAAGAAGGCTAATGAGTCAAACATTAACAGTTAACTATTAACCAATGAACTGGTAACTGGACTTAACAGTTAACTACAGACTAAGTTAACAATGGACTGAGTAATAGTAAACTGTGGAAAATTGAACCATTACTTATGAACTTATTACCAGTTACCTATGGACTATTTAATCATTAAATATAGATTTGTTTTAGCCACTGAATCCAAAGATGGAACAATGTTTTATTAATGTTAATACATCTTTTATCGTGCCCTAAGCCATGCCACTACAGGTCAGGTAGGGTTTGTTTTTTGTTTGTTTGTTTTTTCAACATTACTCATTGAAATATTTCTTCTGCAGCCCCTTACAGTACCCAAAAAGTACAGGTCTCACAATGCAGGTAGCTACTGACACGATATATACATACAATACAATATTGATGAATCCCAAAGTGTTTTGAATGAGGCCAAACCTCCCATCCTGGTTTTCCTGACGCTGTCCAGAGTTTGCGTGAGAACAGCTAGATTAGTATCTATGAGAAATCACCTTCTAAGTTTAGAGGTTTAATGACAAACCACATGCTAAATGTTTGATCAGCTCCTGCTCTAATCTCTGCAGGAAGTCCATTATCATATTCTGATGATTTAACAGTTGTCAATATCTAATTAAGGCTAATAAGAAGCACATGAAAAATAACATGTATTTAGATAATGGTATCAGCAAGAGGGGTGCATATTTTACATCTCACAAAGTGCTTTTATCATTAAGCTAAGTCTAAATAAAAGAAAAATTTAATATTTAAAGAATTGGTAAGTAACATTAACTTTAGCATTATAGTAAATGGGCGGATATTTTCTCCTCTTTCTGAACATTCAGGCGTTTAAACTACAACCTACATTCAGGCCCACACCATTACACAGTGCTTTAATCTACGCCTTTAAACTCTTTTTTAGCAATCACGCACATCGGATGGCAGTGTGGGGTTCAGCATCTTGAGCTGATGATCAAACACTGATGCCACCATCAGTTGAGGAGTTAGTCTACATCCTGAGCCAAAACCACAATTGGTATGGACATGACAAACTAAGGGTGGGTCTGACTGTGGACCAGAGAGGCACTGCATGCTCTTAGGCTACCAACTGGTCATTATACAGTAGAACCTACCCCATGGGCCATAAAGTACAACATTAACATTATGTTGCATTCAGTAAAACTTCAAACTAGCCATTAAAACCATAAACTCATCATTCAAGTTATAAAATGAGAAAAGTGTTATTTTCTCATAAATTTCTATACAACCCTTTTTGTAAAAAAAAAACAAAAAACCAAGCAGATCAGTCGCCCCCTGCTGGTCATCAGAGATAAAGCCAGTTTAATTCACTTTAGACCTGGAAGTGATGCCCATCTTTTATATGCAGTCTATGGTTTCAACTCTGAGAGATCATATTTTCAGACAGTGAATTTTAAACTAAACATAAGTACTGGTTTTCCCAGCCACGAGAAAACATTAGTATTCAGCAGTAGTAACAGCAGAAACCACAATGCCAGTGAAATCCTGTGTATACGCAGTCTTTTCACACACTGCGTTAACATCTCTAGAAAGGGCCCTCGCTCCCAGAAATCTCTTGTTAGCCCCCCACCTCCATTCCTCTGTTAAATCTTACCCCACATAAAAAAAAAAAAAAGGTTTTCACTGCTAAACTGGCATCCTGACTTAGAGGAAACTCTGTGGATGCCAAACGCACGTCCCATCAATAAATCAGGCTCGCTGCTGGGCTCACTTCCACTTTCACAGTCTTTCACTTTTTCTTTATATCTCAACTCTTCTCACATGAGACTCGCCTGTTAGATGAGAACTCCTCACTCCTCCAGCTGCAGCATTAATCCAAAACCAGAGAAAAGAAAAAAAAAAAGAACAAATAAAGATCGCAGCTTGTCCTGGATGTTTGTTTAGGAACCGCTCCCTTTCTGCTGCAGCTAGTTGTGTGGCTCTTTTTTTCCCCCACGATGAAAGCATCTGTCCTTGGGCTGTGGGACAGGCCAGTAGGGGCCGCATTCAGGCCTGCTGTCCTCATTGTTCACCACAGGGTGCCAACAGATGCCATATAAACAAGGCACTGATTTAGATTTATTAGCACTTTGCCACATATTGCTGTATGTAAGTGTTACCTTGACAAAGATACAATTTTTTTTACAGTGTAATAGTAAATAATAGCAATATGGAGGCACTTTCTATTGTAAGGTAAAGAAACAAAAATCATCTCCAATGCAGCAATGATACTCCTCAACAGCAGTGGCCTCCCCATTGGCATTCACCAGAGAGCACCGGCGCGGTTCAATCACATTAACACAGTGTGTAGCTACATGTCTGCGGAGTTGTATATATCTCACTAAAGTCTTAGAAAGGAGGCTTATCGAGGGTATGCTTATTGGCCAGCAACTTGTGACAGTCAGATCCCCCAACTATCATCACGCCAGGCCTCAAAACACAGAGATGGCGGTGGTGAAAACAGTCGAGGCTTCAAAAGCATCCCTGTAGTTACATCTGCACTCTGTTGTCTATGTTTTTGAGCCAGTACTTAAGCGTGATGAAGATTTCCCGAAAGGCTGATATACTTTCACTTACGAGCTGTGGATCTCGAGAGCAAAAGTCAACTGATGTGCATTTTATGAGCAAAGTTACTGATTGATCTGAAGTTAGTAAGCAGGGTTAGAGTGATTAAATGTAACTGTGCAGGTATGCCTTTAATTTGACTTGTACATATTTGCTTCTTTCTTTGCTTTTTATATATACAGCCCTGTAAAAAAGTATTTGCCCCCAATCCTGATTTCTTAGTTTTGTCACTTCCATATTTCAGATAATTAAACTAACGGATAAGCGGGAAAAAAATTTGGAAGGTTTGGAAGCAAATTTGGTGATGACCTGAGTAAATAGAAAATGCAGTTTTTAAAATTATGATTGTATTTATTAAGGGGGGAAAAACAAACTATCCAAACCTACCTGGCCCTATGTGAAAAAAGCATTTTTGGAAAGCTGAGACCACACCCAGGCCTGATTACTGCCAGACCTCGTGACTCAATCACTTAAATAGAACCTGTGTGGCATGATGCAACACATCATGCCACATTGGGGTGGCTGTAGCTCAGGAGGTAGAGCAGGTCATCTACTAATTGGACAGTTGGTGGTTTGAGTGTGACTGGTGCTCCGGTTTGCATGCCAAAGTATCCTTGGGCACGATACTGAACCCTGAGGTGCTCCCGATGCGTGTGAGATAGAAAGCACTTAAATGTAGAGAGTGCTTGTATGAACGTGTGTGTGAATGGGTGAATGAGAGATGCTGTATAAAGCACTTTGAGTGCTCATGTAAAGTAGAAAAGCGCTACACTGTATACGGTTATTTGCCACAATCTAAAGAAACGGCTGTCATTGACATCATTCAGGTTTACAAAGCCACTTCTAAGGCTTCGGGTGTCCAGCAAAGCAGGCTGAGAGCCATTCTCCACAGACGGAACAGCGGTGAACCTTTTGTGACCTCCTGGATGAGGTCACAAAAGGACCCAGAACAACACCTAAAGAACTGCAGGCCTCACTTGCCTCAGTGAAGATCAGTGTTCATGATTCAACAATAAGGAAGAGACTGGGCAAAAATGACATCCATGGCAAAAAGAACACAAAGGCTTGTCTCACATTTGTCCAAAAAAAAACAAACATCTTGATGACTTTTGGGAAAATATTCTGTGGACTGATGAGAAAAGTTTAACTTTCTGTAACATTTGTATCCTGTTAAACTAACAGAGTATTTCATAAAAGAACATCACAAACTATGGTGGTGGTAGTGTGATGGTCTGGGGCTGCTCTGCTGCTTCTAGACCTGGAAGACTTGATGGAACCATGAATTCTGCCAGAAAATCCTAAAGGAGAATGTCCGGCCATCAGTTCATGCCCTGAAGCTCAAAGGCACTTGGGTTATGCAGCAGGACAAAACACCAGCAAGTCCACCTCTGAATAACTCAAGAAAACCCAAAATGAAGGTTTCTGAGTGGCCCGGTCAAAGACTGGACTTAAATCAGATTGCGATGCTTTGACGTGACCCTCAACAGGCCATTTATGCTTGAAAACCCTCCAATGTGCTTGAATTAAAACACTTCTGCAAAGAAGAGTGGGCCAAAAATTCCTCCACACAGACTCCTGATTGCAGCTCTTGCTGCCAAGGGTGGCACAACCAGTTTTTAGGTTGCGTGTCGCATTTACTCAGGTTATCTTTGATGATATGAAACATATAAGGACAAATATGCAAAACATAAATAAAAATCAGGAAGGGGGCGAATACGTTGCCACAGCACTGTATTTCCTTTAGTTCAAATGTAACTAAAAAAGAAAGAAGAAAAAATACTTCCCAACACAGGCGTACTGTTGAGGAAGAAAATATCATTTCATCAGTATGGTAGATGGTTTTCTTGCTCTGAAAAACAAGTTTCTTTCTCCCGACATTTCATCGGCTGTCTTTTGTTGTTCAGGCACAAACAGACGCGAGAGAAAGACAGACAAAAGAAGAAGTAAGGGGAAAAAGAAGAGGCGAGCCAGTTGATGAGATTATGTCTTTATGATTGTGCCTCGGCCAATGGGCGAGATGGGAGCAGTGCCACATATTTTTTCCAGGCCACCCAGCATGGCGTGTCCTCGTTTGGTGAAAAGTGGCTCTTGCTGAATGGACACACAGAACTGGAAAGCTGCTGAGTTACAGTAGCACAATAGTGCAGCCCTATTAAGGATGATGCAGCATGTGTGCGTTTGTATTTACACGGTGTGCCTGTCTTATCGCTGTATTTCCAGGTGGCATAGGGCGCGGCGTGTGCAGTCATGTTGGTATTGACTCCACACCTGCTCATTTACAGTATGTAAAGAACAGCGCTTGATACCCACTGTCCATGAAATAACAGATAAATCAAATCATCTGGACCTAATGAGGTACGCTGATGCCCACCAAATGGACTGCATGCATGCATTGCTGCTGTCAGCAGACTGACCTGGTGCCTAATCAGAGCTAATCTCCAGCCAGGAAGATAATATTAGAATAGCACCACAATGAACCGGCTGAAGAGTTTAGCTGCAGCGGCATCAGCACCAAGAAGAGAAATAACAAAACCTAACCAACCAAGCACCTCCCAGCTGGTTTGGATGACTAGTGCCAACTAGGAAAAACACAAAGCAGTGAGTCTATCATTATCAGTCACACAGAGGATAATTGCATGCTCACATTCATACAGGAACTTTTCTACTTAACCAGCTTTGAAAACAGCACATTTAATAATACTGTCAGGTTTCCTGCACACTCGATACATTCGATTATAAGACTTTGAGATTTATAACGACCTGAACAAGGAAAAATTAACACTATTTGCACAGCAGAGTATCGCCAACTCTCCAACATCTAAGTCATCACTGCTAATAACCTTAACCGTAACTCTAACCCTAAGCAAACAAAAATCGACAAACGTCGTCTTTTTTTTTTACAGTGCAAAACTCGTGAGTCACCCCTCATTTCTTTAAAATAGGAAATAGTTGCAGCAATTTATAGATAGAATATACACAGGAATAAAGTAAATATATTCTTCAACACTGCCTGAACTCTCTGAGGCAGCTTTCTTTAGTCTAGCAGATGAGCTATGTCAGATATATGCATTTCACTCTGGGCTCAATAAAGTTATTCTTATTCTTAATGTTGAGGTCCGGGCTTTGAGGAGGCCAATCCATGACTGATACTGTTTCTATCGAGTGCTCTCCAGATGCTAGCGCATGGTGGATCAAAATCTGACGGTACTTTGATGGAATTGTTTTACAGATGGCTGTTGACATGATGATGTATGGTCGGAAATTTAACACTTGGATTCATCACTCCATAAGACGTGTTGCCACAGATATTCAGTCCAGTTCTTGTGTGATTTGGCATACCTCAGCCTTTCCTCCCTGTTTCCCTTCCTTAAGAATGGCTTCCTGACAGCCACCCTTCCACTGAGACCATTTCTGATGAGGCTTCAGTGAACACTGGATGGATCAACTCAAGGGCCAGATGCACCTCTCAGGTCCTGTGTCAGGTCTTTGCTGGATTTTCTTTAACCCATAATAAGAAATATTTCCTACTTCTTATTCTTCTACTGTATGTAGTTGTTTTTTTTTTAGACTTACCACTTCTTATTTTGTGCTCCATTTGTACAGTTTTCTCAAATTTTTTTTAAAGGACACACTGCACACCATGCTGAGAAATTGCCAGGTTTTTGGTTGATAGCTCTTTGGGAATCACCCTGTCAGTCAAACTGAGCCTTAAAATTTGTCTGCTATGTGAAGACACAATACCGGTTCATCCCGTGAGTTAGGTCAAGTGTTACGTGGCTTAACAAACAAATAGGATTCCTCTGAAAATGGTCGGGTGCAAGGACTGGACTGAAAATGAGTGAAAAAGCAGTCAATGAGACCTTCAGAAGGCCTGGAGAACTATTGCTCAAGACCACTTTGAAGAAACAAAAAATTAAAAAAATAAGTCTAGCTCTCCTTGGAAGCAAAATATGAAGAAATGAGGGGTGGCTCAACCCTTCTGCACAGCTATATATACATAATGGTACTGTATGACTCAGAGGAGTAGAAACAAGCACTGGTGCCTGGATCTGTTTTCTGATAATTAACCGGAGGAAACTCAAAAAAAGTACACTTTGTATAAACTTTCATGCGTCATGTCACTGTGTGGGATAGGTGGTTGGTTAAAGGCAGTCACAACATATGAAAGGTCTCCGACATTTTAATTCCAGGGTCATCCCAGAATAATAATCATCATTTTCCCCCAGAAAACAGAAAATCACTCTACAAGCTTTTAATTTAATACATGAAAAATTAAACACACAGTACTTTTTTTTTTCTTAATCATTAGCTAATGTTGCTGCAATACCCCAAATCTCTATGCAGTAATTATGAGTCAGTATTGCTGAATGCTAGCACCACCCAGCAGCAAATTACCTTCAATAATTTTACAACAGAGGCAGCAGATACATTAACTTGTTGGATGCAACGTCCAGCTCTGACCCAAATACCAACCCTTCGGGATACCAGCGGCCTCGAGCATTTTGGTCAGAAAGCATAAAGTAAAAAAATAAATAAATAAATAAATGTGTGTGCAGGTTGTTGTGTAGGTGTGCAGCTTTCTCATCGTGTGCGAGGTGGAATCGCTCCGGTATTTCTCTGGAAGCGCATCCAAATGATCATCAGCGATGACAACACTGATACAAATGTGGAAAGTCGTGTGTAGGTGGCTGATGCTCCAAGCTCGGGATGGACGTGTGGGCAGCAAACGGAGCCAAACGTGAAAAATCAGTATTTACACTGCCATGCCTCGAGACCGAGTGAGTCACTGTTGTAATAGTGTGCCCTTTGTAGCCCTGTGCGTGTATGCGTGTGTGTATTTAAGCCTCCCTGCACTAGCAATGTTGGATTATCTCACAGATAAGAAATGGGATGAAACAGCGGACACATTTCTTAGATTTCCAGGTATTGACGCCTCTTATTGATCATCCTGAGATCATTTTAATAACGTTTCGCTCCATCGAAGGATGCACACTCTAATATAATTGCACACACTTTATATGTAAGGCGATACCAGCAGGGCGGAGATCGAAACCCATCTGGGCACGAAAACGTGGCCATTGTGGGAGCAGTCAGGCCATTTGAAGCTCTCTTCTGGACTCTCATGTGAAAGCGCTGATGGTCGGGTGTGTCCGGAAAGCCACAATCAAGACAAAGCAAAACAGGATGACGCATAGTTGTCAGGTGAAGACGTTTAATGGATAAAAATCATGTTTTCCCCTGTATTTTTTTTTTAAATTCTTTCACTCCCCATCTTTTTAAAATTTTAAAAGATGAAGGCGGTTGCGAACTTGTCTCTTGCAGCTCTTTTGCCCATCTCCAGTGGCTCCCTGCGACTTTGACAAGTGTTTATTCGCAGGCATACACCTGGGTGAACCCACTTTGCAGGTAAAGACTGAAATCATGGTTAAATAAAAACATCTGGCACCGTTTACGGTCAGAAAGGCCAGTGGATGTGCGGCAGCTGAGCCGAGCAGCTGTGCAGTCATCTGGATTTTAGACTGTGAACTTTGGGATCGGAGATCAGTCAAAGATTGACCCATTTACAAGGCAGCACATGAGAAGGATATCAGATAGCCAAAAAAGGTGAATGACATGCACATCCAGAGCTTCAGCGGTCAAAGTTCTGCATCATTAAAAATGAACTGTTGATAATATGCCAGCATAAAGTCTTCACCCATCGACCCTTTTCTCCATTTATCCTTCTAAACAAAGTATCGTCTAATCAATGGAGTAATTATTGTGAAGGTGATTCAACCACAAAATCTGCCCATAAAAATAAATAATTTACCACTTAAGGCATAGCACACCTCACTAACCCATAGGATCTTGCTTAACTCAACTCCAAAAATTAATATTAATCAAATTAAGTTCTGCCGAGACTTTAAGACTTTTTGAGAAGAATTTCCAACTCTAGCAATGAATGCCGTTTTATCTCTCCATATCAGCATAAATAATGTCATTGATTGACCTTTCATCGGTGTAATGATCACTGGCATTTCATTGTGCCCAGCACCACCAGTATTCCCAATTATCTCATCTTCCCATTCTTGCTGCCCGCATTTCCCTTCTCTTGCCATCTTCTTCTCTCGTGTACGTGCGGTCACACAATGCTCAAACGATGATCGCAAGACGCAGCGAGCCATGTCTGATAAAGTATTAGGAAATGTTTAAAATTTAACACCTCTCACAAGTAAATTTCAGACATTTTTAAAGGATCAGCAGGAACGCCGACAGTAGGCGATGACACGCGTTCTGTAAAATGCCCAGTTTATCAATTAACCTGAGATTCTGGTGCAATACAGCGACACACCTCTCATTAGGCACACCTGCTCAGTTGACCATTAACATCTGTTCAGCCAATCCCATGGCAGCAACTCAGTGCATTTAGGAATAAAGACGTGATCGAGGCATGTGTGATGCCATCGTGTCAGTGTGGACCAAAATTTCAGGAATGGTTCCGGCACCTTATTGAATCTATGCCACGAAGAATTAAGTCAGCTTTAATGACAAAAATACATTTTTAGGACATTTTTAAAGGGAAGTGTGCACTTGCATATCCTTGTCAAACATACAGCCTAGGACCAGAACCGGCCAACCATAGGGTCCAGTATGCCCCATGGGATGGCTTTGGAAAATGGGATAGCTGCAAAGGAGGGGGGGGGGTTATAAATCTTGGGACTTTTATCTGTATTTTTGTCAGTTTTACAGTCTTATTACCAACAAATAGATTACACATGGCATACCACACACTGCAGTATGTAATTATTCTGTAATTTTACACATTTCTTTAAGCTGCAGGAACCATGCATTTTTTTTTCTTTTATAATGTGCAAAAGCTGAGATGTCATTTTGAAAATAGGCTTCATTTTCTTAAAACATCACACGTCTAGTTAAAATCTTCATACTTCTTTACGCTGAAACGAAGGGTAACAATGATTTAAGACCTCAAAATCTGTGTTTTGGGTGAGTGTTTAAGCAAGAAAATGTTTTACTTCTCTGATTATATTTTAAAGCCGGCCTCAGAAGAACTAAACCTCTGCTCTCCCAAACATCAGAGCACTGAGCCGTGTGCGCCTCCACCCACAAAAAACACAGATTTCACTTTGCTGATTACAGAACCGACTCGCCCCGGACACCAAACATCTTTATTAAGTTTTACGCCAGTCGCGTACAAACGCAGCTCCGCCCACCTACAATTTACAGAATCTGCGACATCAACGCTGACGTCAAAATGTGTGTTTGTGTGTGACGGAGAGAGAGAGAGGATCTGTGTCCTTATCCAGGAATCCTAATGACGGGATTGAATGGCCACGGCTCGTGTTGCCCTGGTGACAGGCGCCATGAATATGTGCCCGGGGGAAAGGGGAGAGTGGAGACGCAGAAAGATGAACGTGGCTACAAAAAAAAAAAAACACACACACACAGCTTCTGATTGAGTAAAAGAGGCAGCCGCAGAAATATAATTTACATACAGCACGCCCTGGGCCTTGGACATGAGGTTATTCACCGTGAGATCGCTCAGGTGGATTACACACAGGTTTCATGGAAGGCGCATTTGAATAAAATTTACATCCGGCAGCAAATTCACGGATTCCCAGCATTCGTTTTGCATTTGTTATCGAGGAAGCGGAAGTGGAAGTGTTCAGTTGTCGTGACAGCTCGGTAGGTTTCACAAGAGATTTGACCTGTTTTATTAGAAATGCATGCAAATAAATCCAGGAATAAACGGAGGGTTTGGGCTCCTCTTTAAAGGAAACGAACCAGAATTGTAATAAAAAAAGAAATTTCTTTTGCATCTATGAAACACATTTTTGTTTATTAAATGTCCAAACATACTAATAAAAATAAAAAATAAGACCCTCATTGCCTTTGCTTCATGCAGCACCCCACAAAAGGTCCTTACTGAGCCAGTCTAAACCCCGAGAAATTATGCGTTTCAAATAAACAGTGGAGCAAACAGTGCAGCTGATAAACATCAGCATCCTCTACCTGCTCCTCGCAGTCGCCCCGCTCTTGTTTCTTTTTATAAACTTCCAAAAAGCCGGGTATGTTAGCATCCTGTGCTTTCAGTGTCTTCAGTTTCATGCACTCTAAAGACACACATACACACACACACACACACACTGAATTAAACATGACTATGATAGTGGGGCTTTGCTGACTGAATTCTAATTACACCATCTTTGCAGAAGTGCACGTGCCTGAGGGCTGTGCATTAAACTCATGAGTGTATATTTGTATGTTGGCGCCTATGCAAAAATTAGACATGGTTGTGTGTTCAGCGTGTGTGCGTGCAGCCACATAAGAGAAATGGCAAGCTTCTTAAGAGGAAACCGCATTTTCAGCGCCTTTGATATCATCTATAAAAACAGAACCAGCACCTCTCTTACGTGAGAGATGTTGAGAGGCAAAAAAACCCCAAAATTATCATTTGAAGTCATTTCAGCTTACATCTATTGAAAATGATCACCTACCACCGATTTCAGGCATCCGACACAAGAGGCAACTTTCAGCACCAACTTGGAAGTGACGAGAAAAACTGCACTTCCTGTACCGGCCACTTGAGGCAGGCTCCGAAAACAAGTTAATCCCCACAGAGGCGAGGAAAAAAGGAGAACATAGGGAGAAGATTCTCTCCCACTGCTCTTTTGGAGCAACCTAACTGGAATCATCTGACAAAGACGGCATGAAAGATGGACTTCATGAAGTCCTGCTCGGAGCGTTTTCCGCATCAGTACCTTGGTGTACTCAAACCTTTTGCACATAATTGTTTTGGAGGATTATTCCACGATATGCTCATATGCTGGAATAGGGGTGTCACTAGAACCCGTACTAACCATTTGATACCAAAATTCTGAAAATATTACTAATATTACGTCTTTGCACCAAGGGAAAAAATTCTTCCATCCGTATCTGCTCAAAAAGAAAAAAAAGTCTTTATCCTTCTTACACAGAATCAGCTTCTTCAAATAAAGTATAGTAAGGTGCAAATTAATATTACCCCTCTACCTCTGCCTGATTAAATAAAAGGAGTGCTCATATTATTTTTAAAGGGACTTTTTTTTTTTTTAATGCAAGGGGGTGGGGTGATAAATTTTCAGGAAGTATAAGGGAGGAGAGATGGGAAATGTCTGCTGGGTGGTAAATAATTAAACACAATGGACTTTCACACCTGTAGTCCAGGAGCACAATGTAAATGTAGGAGTGTGCCCTTTCACTGGCCTTCCTGTGTTACAGGGAGCTTTTTAACTATTTAACTTTGGGTATTTTTAAACTCGCTGCATCCATGACATTTAACCGCAAAGAGAGGAAAAAATAACAGCAGTGGTTTTTCTAAGCCCACATGCAGGAAGCATACTTCAAATTCAGGCACCGTGCTCCCTGCTGCAGAGGCATGACTTTGAAGCGATGGGCGTAGATTCATTCCTTAAGGACTTGTTAAACATGCTGCCGTGTTTTGGATTTTGTTTGCCTTCACTGTTCATAAAATAAACGGTGATGCCTTTTAGTCACAGTCTGATTCTTGCATGCAAGCCAAGAGGTTCTAAGTGACGTTATTTGGCCTGACGGGACGCACATTTATCAGTTCTGTTGGTGTCGATCTGCATTATCGGAGATACAGCGGATAATCAGATCCCAGGAACTCTCTTTACCTTTGTCTCTTTTTAATCTCAGTTATCATCTCTCTTGTCATAAAGTGGTCATAAAGCAATAACTTCTCTGCATGTTATCAATCAAAACCACATATGGACTCACTTCCTGCGTACTTATGATACATAAACTTTCATATATACAATATTACACATATTTTTATATATTATATAAAGCAAGAAATGTGATGTTATGACTCTTGATATAACAGACAGTTTTGGAGACGTTATCAACGCTACATCTGACCAACGGGGGAAATCAATTTCCAGTAACTTTAATTATAAAGGTCTATTGTGTGTTTATCCTTTCCGGTGTCATAAAGACCTCACAAAGTAATAACTGATTATGAATGTTATTAGTCAGGAACACGACTTTCTAAAGTTTGCTGTAAATCTGCTGCTCATGTGTGCCGAGGTTTGCATTTGCCACAATTTTATAGCAACTGTTTAGATATTTAACCGTTTATCTTTTACAGTGTTTATAAAGACAGTGGTTCCTAAACTTTTTTTTTTTTGGCCCAAACTAACCTTGTATCCCCAACAGACGGACCCTTTTACTGCACTGTACTTGTTAAATTAAGAACTTTAAAATTTTTCAACAGTATCAAACTTTCAGAAAACATAAAACAGTACAGACTGATCAGGCATTATCTATGTTTGGGCCAGTCAGCTCATTTGTTGCTGTATATCTAAGTCTTCCTGCCAGATTGCAACCGTCAAACTGCATCACTTAGGCTGCTCCAACAAAAAAAGATATAACAGCCCCCCCCCCCTTAAAAAAAAAACCCTTTAGGTCTTGTTGGTGACCCAAGCCCTAAGCAAACAAGCTATTTTAGCTACCACACTGTACAGAGTGGGGTAAAATGTGACCCAAAAAATTGTGTTACTGGTGCTTATCGTACTAAATGTTCTAATGTAATTAATTATCGTTTTCAACCATTTGTATGCAAAAAAAAAAAGGACTTAGAAGCATAAATTATACAAAAAACAAAACCAAACTTAACCAAAAAGTGACTGAAAATGAAAGTAAAATGCAAAACAACTGAGTCAAAAGTCAAATCCGTTTGAGCCCCCGCCACACCAACTTCCCCCGAGCTCCACCTTTGCCGCGACCTAAGAGCTGCAGTACTGCTATGTGTCACTTCAGGGTTGTTTTTAGACAGTAGGAAAAAATGTGACCAATATGATTATTGAGATGCCGGCTTTGTTGATGAATAAGCTACAGGTACCTGGAGGTAGGACGCCTTTGTTCTTTGTATTCACTGCAGCAACTGGAGACCATGACAGTTCTGAGAACTCTGTTTTAGGGTCTTTTTTTAACCTCTGACTACACAGTAGGTACTTTCCCAACATATAAGGAACCCTGAGTAATGTATGAATCGAGCACCAGGAAATTACAAAAGAGTCTTAGCACTGGTAAAAAATAGGAGGGGGAAAAAAGATCAAATTCCACTGAAGTTAACTGAGAGTGAAGTGACAGAAGAGGCGAACATAAAAATATTCATGAGAAATTCCCCTCAGCTTGCTACCTGGCATCCACTACACAAACAACTGCAGAGAAAATGAAGAGATTGAAAGAGAAAATAAAAGACCACAAGAAGAGGTGATGTTGCATTACCAACCACTGACGTGGGTGCAGGAAGTCCCCGAACCTCTGTGGTCTGAAAGCAGCTGCTGCCATCAGGTCCCATGATCAACTAGTGTTTCTAAATGCACTTTAGGTTTTGAAATAATGCTAAAACTGCATCTGTTTACTATAAAAAAGTCAAACTGGACCAGGATCCGCTCTGAACCAAACTAAGGCAGTCCTAATCAGACCTCAGCTGACAGCAGTGTAAACACACTGAACCAAATAGGCCTAAAGCTCCATCCACCCAATCACAGGCTTATGCCAACTGAATAGGACAAAAAAAAAAAAATCTTAATCTGCCTTCCATGATAATGACACTCGTTCATCTGAATCATCATCCCTTTCAGTCACAAGCGCATGAGCCTCTTCTCTAAAACCTAATCAGGTTTAATGGACAGAATGATCATAATTACATATAAATATGCTGCAGCAGTTTAAATATTAGCAGTCTGACTGTTTCCTGTGTGAATACCAAGTAGAAACATCCAGGAGTGAAAACGAAGCCAACACAGATGTGCCAAAAACTGCAGTTCACCTAGTGGCCACTTGAGGCTGGCTCCAAAAACGAGTCAATCCCCATAGACTCCCATGTTAAATACCCAATTTTGCAGAAATAAATATTACAGTTTATGCCTCACAGTTCGAATCCTGAACCTTCTTGCTATGAGGTGACAGCGCCAACCACCCTTAACTTTTCAAATCTGGTTTTATTTTGTTCTTAAGGCTGAGGCCCCCCTTTGCTTCTACAGGGGACACTGAAATTACCGGTGTCACTTCATTCAGGGGTGTATAGACTAGAGCAGGGGTGGGCAACTCCAGGCCTGAATCAGATGGCTGAATTACCTCCTCAGTATGCGGGCAAGTTCTCCAGAGTCCTGCTAATGACTTCTATACGTGATTCAGGTGTGCTGGATCAGGGACACGTCTAAAACCTGCAGGACACCGGCCCTCGAGGCCTGGAGTTGCCCACCCCTGCACTAGAGTAAAAATAAGACGGCAACCTCTGTGTGACTAGTTTGAGCATGCAACACCCTCAACCCCAATTTCAGATACAAGGTGACTGCAGAGGTTGCCTGGTGGAAGGCAACCTATCTCCAAACAATTGCAGTCCATCTGCCATCTAATTTATAAATGGAGACAGATTGATTGCAACATGTTGGCAATCTGAGTCAGTCTGCACCAATGAGCACAACTCGTCTGAGACAAATCTCTTCGCATTAGGGAACTTGACTCAGCTGGTTGCATCCTGCTTATATTCCTATATAAAAGCAAGGTTGCTGAATGCCTGAGTCATTTTGCAGTTAAATTGCTGTCCAGCAGCAACTTTTTCACTATTTATGGAAGAACTTCTGTCTCAGATCTGTGAGGCTGTTGCTGAACTCTAAATCTAAGTAGGTAACGTGAATTTCTGTGCACGTAGATGGCGGTTGTGGCCAATTTATCACAGTTAATCATCGTATGATCACAAACTGGTTGCATGCAACTGCCAACTTGATCCCAGTGGCAGCAGACTGATTGCAGACTGCCTCTGACTTGTTTTAAGAGCGAGCCTCAAGTGGCCACTACAACTGCAGAGTCGGGCTTTCAGCTCTGGAGGGTGCTTTTTGGCTCCAAGTTATTGAAAGAGGATTTTGTCATGTAACTAGACAGACCACGTTACAGTACATAGGAGTGATTTAATATCACAGTGGATCCACTATCAGTGTTTTAATCTAATCTGACAATGATAGATAACCTATTGATGTTTCCGTCATTGTCAAACAAAAATTCTGTTAATAACAGAAAATATTCCATTAACGTGACTTCTGCACAGCCCTTTGAGGCATCATGGCAGCTCTGTCTGTCTTTGATATACAGTCTGTGGATGTTATGCTGACAAACACTTGGACCTGTCTCTTTTTCCCCACAATAACCAGTCATAGGGCGCAGCAAGTAAAAAATAAATTAAAAAATTACTCCACCCCCTCCTGTGTTCCACTGCCAGCTGCAACCCTCTCCTTTACAAACCACGAGGAAAATAAAAACATTTTAAAAATCTGCCAAGAGAGGCCAATCCAATCAAACTGCACATGGAAACTGAGTCAAAAACCCTGAGTCGCTTTTATGCAAATTGCAGGAGTGATGTGCTACAAGAAGCTGCACTTGACCTACTTACTCTAGCTCTTCCACAATTTCCTTCCCCAACAGAGAGGAGATCACAGGAAGCTTGGAGCGAGGGGACAGGCCTTATTAACCACCACCGCACAGGAATAAAGCATTACTGGTTAGAGAGAGGCGGGGGGGGGGAAACAAAGCAGAGTGGAAGGAGACTAACAGGAGAGCCTCTGCTCGGATGGGCTCCAACATGTCTTGGGAGAAAAATCAGTAAACGAGTCTTGGAAAATCGAGCGGAAGAGTTGATGATCTGTTCGTGACGTGCATGTGGATCATTCAGTGTCAGCCAAGCTCCTCATATAAAAAAAAAAGTAAAACGGTTTGGGTTTGTTGGAAAAAGAGAGCTCAAACAACCCAATCCCAGACCATAATTCAAAGCCAAGGCCGTTCTCCGAAAGGCTGCTTTCACACAGAAGCAGCCCTGAACAAAAATTCCACACAAATTATACAGGCTAGGCCAAGCCTCAGTGCTTTTGTAATTGCTTGTGCAGCCCAGCCCAGAAAATAAAAGAAAAAGAAGATGAGAAACAAAAAAAAAAAAAAAGAATCTGGGCCTTGATGATGGCAAAGAGGAGCCGGCAGAAAAACAAAAGAATAGAAGTGTTTTTGTTGGAGAGGAAAGGACAGGATGTGATCGTGTGTTGCTGCCACAATGAAAACACACACACGTTACAGCCAGGCTGCATGGACACTTTATTTACTATGAGCATCCACCGTTTACCGGTGGAAGAACCTCGGAAGAACCGAAGAACCTCGCTATTACACCGGACGCTGGTGCAACCCTTCAGGTCATCCTCTGTCTGCATGGTGACCACAAGAAGAAAAAGAAAACAAAAAAACTTTTGAAGGCCCCTTTAAATTAAATTTAAGACCAAAACTACAGAAATATACTCCTTTCACATAAATACACTGGTGTTGGATCAATTCAATATAATTAAATATAATTAATTTTGTAAAATTGAGGTGTCCCAAGGCACTTTATACTGCAAGATGAAGAGCCTATAATCTTGGAGATTGATTACGGTCAGATGATGCCCTTAAGCGCTCGGCAATGGTGGAGAGGAAGATCTCCCTTTTAACAGGAAGATAGCCAGGCTCAGGCTGAGGTTTGAGGAGATAGAAATAAGAGAAAAACATCAGCGTTCAGTAATGGCATATAAGCAAGTGGGGAATGGAGAAGCAGTCTGAGCCTGTACCAGGGTCAGTTCAGCCTGATCTTAGAAGCAGAGAGAGGTGTCCGTCTCCTGATCCCAAACTGGGAGCCGGTTCCACAGGAGAAGGGCCCGAAAGCTTATGGCTCTGCCTCCCATTCAGCTTTTAGGAACCACAAGAAAGCCTGCAGTCTGAGAAGGAAGGACTCAGTAAGGATAGTATGATACTGTATTATGATACAGATTCATCAACGCTGGATTTAACAGGGAGCCAATAAGGAGATGCTAATATTTGCCTTTCTATTATTGCCAATACTTATGACGGCTATGAACGTAATTAACCAAAAAAAGTGATCTCCATTTGTCGGTGTTGTACAGGTGACACTAAGTCGAATGCAACACCAAGAATAAATAAACAAATAAATAAATAAAACACATGATAAAGTTCTAAGTAGCAACTTTATCATGTGTCCGCTTGTAAAAGGTAGCTGGATTTACCCGCAGAGATTACAGTTCACCGGGTCAGCGAAGCACACTTGCAAGCTGACGTCTGAGATACTGTAACACTGGCCTACAACGAAGAGATGCCAAGCGGCTCAAAAATAGTCCGGGTAGAGCTATACCAGGACGCTGAGGTTATTTACTGCACCCCCTCCTCAGCATCCAAACCACCACAGCGTCAATAAAATATTCAAATTCAAGCCACGGGCTCTCTTCCCTTCTCCCTTTATTGCAGATACCCGAGCAACGAAAAACACCAACACGCTGAAAATTACACAGACACTTTGGATGCAGCCTGCAGCACCTTGCAAAATTAATTAGAAACATTCCCAGATATTTAATTAACCCCCCTAATACTTTTAAAAAACAAGGCAGGACATTCACCAGGCGAGCACCAGATACATGACAACATAATGTGATAGTAAGATGCCTCCAACATGTTCTCTGCTATCATTTAATTATGATTTAGGACCAGGATAGGGGATTTATCAGCTCTTCTCATACAAGAAGCAAAATATATTTTACCTCGGACGAAACACTGACAACAGCTGTTCAGTCAATAAGCTTGGAGGGCCGTTTAACCTAACACCGCACTAACATGCTGTCGCTGGACAGAAATCCACAGGAAAAAAGGTGCTGCGTGTTGTTCCAAGTGACTGCGTAAACACATGCTTTTTAATCCACTTAAGCCTGCAGCAGGTCAAACGATGGGACATCTAGAGGAGCCCAACATGACCAAAAAAAAGGAACAAAAAAGCCAGGATAAGGTGAAAACAATCCTCCAAAATAAAGCTCAGTTTGGTTAGGATGCAAAGGAAACTAAAAGAGAACGCCTCCTGCATGTGTGACTCTCAACGGCTAAATTTAGATCACATGAAACTTCTGTGAGCATCCTGGAAAGGCTGCTGGGCACGAGATTGCAAGGCAACAATAATATTAGTACTTCGTGTGTGCTCAATTGATCTGTGAAGAGCCCGAACCCCAGAGATTTTCAGCTAGCAGCACACAGGGGCAAAATCCAACCTGATGTCTTCAAAGGAAAGCTATAAAAGTCAGCAATATGTTAATGAATCTTGAGGCAAATGACTGCAAGTCTGTAATGCTATTCCAAAATAAGGAGCTCCACTTATACAGACTGGTCCACTGGTTTTTGGACAATTACACAATTTTTTGTTGTTTTGCCTCCATTACCACATTACTACCATGGGAGACTTTAAACCAAACAATCAAGCCGTGACTTTCAAATGTGCTGCATTAACGTTTCGGGAATTTTACAGTCATTTTTATGCACAGTCCCACATTTAATATGGGCAGAGAGTTTCACGGCCAGGTGAGGCCTGTCCCCTCTTGATTTCACAACAAATTAAGCACATAAAAGATCTGGAGCTTTGCTGAACTTGCATTTGGTGGCTGTTCACTAGAACTCTAAATGTGAGGTCCACAGAGATGTGGATGCAAGTGACAGAGGCTGAAAAAGCAAAATAAACCTAAAATTCACCATAGCGTAGAGGCATAATTACAATCACTGTCCAAACATTTACAGACATAACTGTATGCACAAACAGACTTTTTGCAGATTGCAACTGACTACTAAACATCTTCATATGTCAGCATCAGAGGCCCCGGTTTAACGGTCTTGCAGAGAAAAGGTTACTGTGTTCATGTGTAAGACAATGTGTTTGTTGAAACACAAAACATTGCTTCTTCTCACCTTCTTGCCCATGGAGCCCGTCTTGGAGAGGCAGGACTTTGCAAGGGAGAGGTACCCACCGATGACTTCAATCTCCTCCACAGCAGGGTAGCGCTTCTTCAGCAGGGAACCCAGCTGGGCATAGGGGGCCTGCGGAGGCGTGGACCCCGGCGGGGCCTCGCTTGGGGCTTCCTGCTGAGGCTCAGGTGAGCTCGGCTGGGCATCGGGCTCCACCCGACGTTTAGGCACCACAGTGAAGGTGTTCCCCTTCCTCCTCTGCACCATGGGGCTGGGGACAGGGACACGCTGGGGTGGGGGCTCCAACTCGATGTCATCGATGTTAGTTACTGGCAGTTGATCCACAGGAGGTTGCTCTGGGGGAGAGTCTGAGTGGGTGGGAGAGAAGGGAGGTGAGGATGGGGTAGCTGGAGAAGAGGGGGGTGAAGACAGGGCAGGTGGAGAGGTGGGAGCAGGGGATGGAGATAAAGGTTCAGACAGAGAAGGAGCAGGACTTGTGGCAACAGTAGGAGGAGATGGTTCAGGTTTGGATGGCCTTGCTACCCTCTCCACCTCCTTCTCCTCCTCTTTCCTCTTTAAATGGGTGGGGGAGGTTGGCACTCCAGGTGTGGGCACCTCTGCCGCTCTGTGGGAGGGGGAAGACTTGACGGGGCCAGGCATTACCAGGGGGGTGCTTGCAGCAGATGAGGCACCCAAGCGGCGCTTGGGGATCACCATGAAGGAGTTTCGGGACTGGAGGCGCAGGTTTGCAAGGGCCCGTGCCTGGGTGTCTCCATCAGGAATCTGGGTGAGGTCTGGCTTTGGGGAGGGGCAGATTTCAAACTCAGGTGAGGAGCGGGTCACCTTGGATGAAACGGGGCTTGAGGGGGCCTCGGCACGGGCACGACGGGTCTCCGGAGAGCATGGCACCTTAGGTTTGGGGGGCACCTCAGCGCCCTCCCAGTCTCTCTCTCTGGTGGGCTTGTTTGCCCCCCTGTCTGGCTCATCTCTGAGGGTGACAGCTGCACTGTGGTGGACTCCACTTTCCTCAAAGCGCTGACGGAAGGAAGACACAGGCTGAGAACGCTGGGGGCTGCCCGGCCCAGAGCCGGCAGGCTGTGGCTTTGGTTTGGAAGACCAGGAACCCTGGAAGACAGGTGAAGATGGCTGGCTACTGCCCGGGCTGCTGACCGGTGGACCCGGCCTGGGCTTTGGCACCAGATCTGGCTGCGTTTTGGGCCAGAGTCTTGGCCTGCTGCTGGCACTACAATCCAGGTCCAGGAGGTTCTCTGTGCTGTGGGACTTCTTTTGCAGCTTCCCATAGTTGCTGTCAAACTTCTGCAGGATCCGGCTCACCCTACCTTGGCCCTCACCCGTATCATAGGGGGCCTCTTGGTCAGGACGGCCCAGGGTGCTCAGGTTCTCCTCGCTCTTGCTTAACGTGGTGTCATAAATGACCACTTCCTTGGCTCTTATCTCGGTAACAGCACTCCCTCTGCGGTCCAGAAGGTCGTTTAAAGAGCTGTAACTACTCACACCGTTTTGTTGCCATTGGCATCCGCTTTTTACCCCTTCACCTTCCGGAAAATAATCCGGATCCGACTCGATTATGATGATGTTCTCCGCTCGGATAGTTCGTATGCCGGGGACGCTCCCGTACAGCTCTAGGATGTGCTGGACGGGGCGGGCGGCGTTTTCACGCTCCTGCCGCCTCCTCCGCTCCTTCTCCAGCTTGATGAACGGGTTCTCCTCCAGTGGCCCCAGGCTCTCCTGCAGCACCAGGCTCTCGTGTCTGTCCTCCTCCCTCGGTGTCGCCGCGGCCGTCGCCTGGGGCTCTTTGTTGTGAGAGAAGTGTTGGCTGGCCGGGGTGATGGTGTAGTTCCGCCCGGACGCGCCACCACCGCCGCTGCTGTTACTGCCGTTCACATTCCCCGTTGCCTCGCCGTTTGCACGCTGCGGGCCTGCTCCCCCGGGGCTAGCCTCCGGAGCACCGGCTCCCCCAGCCCCGCTACCGCCGCCTTTTGCCTTCCTCCTCTCCAGGATTTCTCGCTTCCAGGCCGGCATCCTCGGACTCTCTTGCCCGGCCTCTTGGCGGAGGACGCGTAACTCTCCTCCGCCGGACATCGTGGAGGATTGTTATGGAAGGAATGAGGAGGAGAGAGAGAGGGGGAGGCAGGAGAGGCTCCGAGGCGGTCTTGCCGCGGTCCGGTGCGGCTGTTGAAGCTGTATCTCCGGCTCTAACTGTACCTGCAGCACTGATCACCGCACACTCACACACATCCCTTTTTTTTCCTTCCTCTCTCTCCTCTCCCTCTGCTGTCACACTGTCTGGCTCCCTTCTCTCCCCAAAGGACCCTGAATGCGGCTCCGCCCCCTCCGCGGCAGCCCAGGCGTCTTTGATTGGTCATTATGGGCTCAGGACACGCCCCCCTTTCTCCCTTTTCTATTGTTGACGGCAAATGAGGCTTGCCAATCAAAAGTGTTGCGTTCAAGTTCAACCTCCTTTCTATTAGTTAAATATTTTTCTTAAATTACGTGATTAAATATAGATTTTCTTGCTTTTTAATGACAAAAACCACTAATTAATTAGTAGTTAATTACAACAAATGTGTCGTAAGACAATTACACTTAACAAATTAGAAATAAAGCCACTACACATTATTATTGTTGCTGAAATGTCATAAAAAACAAAATTTCCTCTATTTTATTTACTGAATAGGCTTCTTAAATTTTACCACCTATTGTGTCCCAATGGTGTTCAAAATTAAATACTTTTTTGTATTTACACAATTTTCACCTCCACCCTAACTGGACGGGAATCAGGTTATCCTGAGTTGTTTTGTTTGGGATGTCCGGGTGTTAAAAACTTCCGTTCAGTCAGCATTTGCCGGTGATGCCACCTGTCGATAATCCGCGTGCAGCGATCACATGAGCTGAGAAGGAGTCTGCTGCGCATGAATCAGCACTAAGAGGGCTATTCTTGACTACTACAAGAGATTACAGTAGCTCATAAAACATTCATCGCCAGGCCATAATTAAGAAGAGCACGGTTGAAGAGGGTGTAGAGGGAGTAGTTCCAGTAAAAACGACAGGTCAAATGTACCTTATTTCCTCTTTCAAGCAGGACTGATTTTTTTAAAGAAAGGAAATCAATAAAATAAAGACAAAATGCCTTCATAACGTTTGGGATTTTATTTATATTTATTTCACTGTGGCCTCATTCTTCTCTGCAATATGAAGTTCTGCACCTCTAAGAAAAAAAAGAATAACCAGGGCCCGCAGCAGACAGGACTAAAACAGGTGTCTTTTGTGAAGTTTAACAAGTTTATGTTGCATGAATCAAGGTCCGTTTCTTTGATTATTTTACAAGAAAACATGGCACAAAAAAAAAACAATTGAACCCCAGTAAACCGGGCATTTTTCACACTGCTCTGCACATTGCAAAAATATATATTTTTAGTATTTGCTGCAGCCACTCTGCACACAGTTTTCAGCTTTAATCAGGAACACTACCACAGCAAACTTTTTTTTTTAGCTTTAAACGCAGGACAGCCACCTTTCTGTGGTCTCATTTCTACATTTATAGCCACAGTGATGCTGCTGGATGTTGAATTGTTGTTCATCTATAGAGGAGCATCCTAGTAAAAAACATCTTAAACATTAGAATACACATTAGAATATATAGACAGCTAGGTTGAGAAGAAAAAGGACGATCAGCACGCAGTGTTGTAGCTTCATGCCAAGAGAGAGCACTCTAGATGAGATGTTTGCTTTGAGAGTGTTGATGGAGAAGTATAGAGAAGGTCAGAAGGAGATGCAATGTGTGTTTGTGAATCCAGAGAAAGCAGATGATGGGCTGCCAAGAGAAAAACTGTGGTACCGCATGAGGACGTCAGGAGTGGAAGAGGAGTGCATTCAGGGCGTGAATGAGGACAGTGGTGAGGTGTGAGGTAAGAGTTACAGATGGGTTCAAGGTGAGGGAGGGATTACACTAGGGATTGGCTCTGAGCCCCTTGTTGTTTGCAGTGGTGATGGACAGGCTGACAGATGAAGTCAGGCACGAGGGTCTGTAGACTATGATGTTTTGCAGACAACATTATTATCTGTAGTGAGAGTAGGGAGCAGGTGGAAGAGAGCCTGGAGAGGTGGAGGTGAGCTCTGGAGAGAAGAGGAATGAAAGTCAGTAGAATAATATGTGTTTGAATGAGTGGGAGACAGGTATAAGAGTGAAGCTGCAAAGAGCAGAGCTAGTGAAGTTGGACTCAGAGACAGAGCCACTGACAAAAAACAGGAGGCGTAGCTGGAGGCGGCAGAGTTGAAGATATTATGGTTTTCACTGAGAGTAACCAGAATGGACAGGATTAGAAATGAGTATATCAGAGGGACAGCTCAGGTTGAACAGTTTAAGATAAGAAATCCCTTTATTAGTCCCACGATGGGGAAATTGGAGATAAATTTAGAGAGGCAAGATTGAGATGGTTTGGACATGTGCAGAGGAGGGATAGTGGATATACTGGACAAAGGATTTTTAATATGGAGCTGCCAGGCAGGAGGATAAGAGGAAGACCAGTAAGGCAGTGCTTGGCACCGCTGCTTCACAGCAGCCTAAAGGTCTAAACTGACCATAGGTGTGAATGGTTGTCTGTCTCTCTGGGTCAGCCCTGCAACAGACTGGTGACCTGTCCAGGCTGCACCCTGCCTCTCACCTTGTCACAGCAGGGATATAACTGGATAAGCAGGAGAAAATGGATGTATAGACATATCCTAAGATGTATATTGATGGTAGAGTGCAACCAGGGAATAGAGGCAAACCCTGCTGAATGCGCATGATAACCAGACTCCTTCAACACAAGGCACACCTGAATCTATATCTGCAGAAAGTAACCTTTAGGTCACCAAGAATGACACATGGCAAAAATATTCAGTGTCTTGTGAGCTGAAGGCAGTTTTGAGCGTAACACTCACAATTTTCTGCTTTGCACCTGGATTTGCCCAAAGGTACACCCATGTACCTCAATACACCATTTGGGAAACACTGGCGATTTTACCCCCCCCTTTTTATTTTGCAGGGGGTGACCTCATAACGGGCCCTTCAGGGGTGATAATTTCATATAATTAATTGAAAGAAATCTTTGCGTTTTACCTAACGAATGCAATAGCGCCCCCTTGTGGCCAAAGAGAGAGAACACAAACATTTAATGGACAAACTGCTTAAATGTTGACATTTTATTTACATGTATATACAGATGACAATAAAAAGGTGCAACAGGAAAAAAGAAAGAAAAAAAATCGTTTAATGTATTTAACAAAGAAGAACAAAAAAAAAACAACACCACATACACAGTATTTCATATCAGGATTTACTGTAAAGTGAGGCCTTAAACACATGCAGTACACAGACAGCAAAGGACCAAAAACAGATTGAATACATTACACGTCGTCAAAGTAAACAGCAGTTTGTTCTTTTAGGGAAGATGCATGAAACAATTCCCTCTGAGTCACATCCAGCTTCTTCTCAAGTCCACACCACTTCTCTCTGATGGATTTTGCGGCGCACAGACGACAAAGTGAGATTAAAATCCTAAAAGACATTCTTGTTGGCAAGCAGTATCTTAATCAAGAGAGGAAAAAAAAAATCATTAACACTGCAGCAATTTCATCAAAGTTGTTCAAAAAAAAAATTTGCCTGGGGCTTTGCTGCCTTAACATCGAGTGTACATGTGCATTAAAACATTGACTCTGACTCACACGGTGCAGAGGCACCACTAATGTTTAAAAGGACACGGATTTGGACCGAACACAAAACCCTGAAGACCAGAATACATCCTGTAAGTTTGCTTCTTCTGTGTTGTTTAGAAATGCTTTTTTATAACTTAAGCAGGTGAGGAAATTTTCTGTTTATTATGTGTTTTAAAGTAATTAGAAATTTTATGCGCGTTTCCTGAAACATCAAAAACTTTTTTTTTTCCCTTTTTGGAAAAAAAAGGTGGAAATTAACCAAAGGATTAAAAACCAAAACAAACGAACAAAAAAAACAAAAAAAAAAACGCTGTTACACTTTAACATCTCTAACGGCAGATGAAGGCTACACCCACACTAACATATTTTTTATTTTAAACCAGAAACGACTCTTTGTGTCCAGATTGGCACATTTCAGATGGTGTCTGGACAACAAGCGAGCAAAAACTAAGATTTTTTTTAAATTTTTTTTTTTTAGGGAAAATAATTTTAAAAAGAACTGTGTGTTAATGATGAAGAGCACTGAGTGGTGTGCTTGAGCCAGTGTAAAGATGCAGCAGACGGTCACACGTTTGTAGAAAATACTATGGAGGAAGAGCAGCGATGGCAGGAGGTAAACCAAAGATTTGTTTGCTTGGACCGACAATAAAGCGAAACCATAAACTGTACCTAAGAGATGGACATAGCCACTGGGACATCACCCGTTGGTTAGTCTCCTATTACAAAGCTTTGAGCTGTCACCATCTTGGTGTTTTAAGAAGGTTGGATCTGACTGAGAAGCCAAGGGACACCACAGGTCCAGTGGTTAATATCTTGCAATTACAATGGATAACCCCATTTTTTTATAAATAGCCTAATGTTGATAAAATTAACTGTTTTATTTAATAAGACCTGACACTAGCAATCAAGCCCATGAATTAATCAGGAGAGTGTTTTCCTGAGGTCACACTTATTATGGACACCTAAATGAGTTGCCCCCTGGTGGCCAATAAAAATAATGCAGATTTAAGGCACTTCAGCATTGGCTTAGCTTTTTTGTAGGCCCAGAAGCTACATCCATCCTTTATAATTTTTCTGTGGGTGGAACTGATTTTGAAAGTAACCGGTGGGATTTGAGAGTTTATTCACTGGGCTCTTTGATTTTATTTCATGTTTTTTTTTTTTCCTTTTGTGGAATTTTTGCCATTCTGTCTCATCATAATGTTTTGGGTTTTTTTTTAATAAGCCATTCGACTTTAGTTAGTTGTAGGTTGTGTTCAATGTTTTGAATACTTTAGGGACAAATCAAATAGATGGGGTAAATCACGGGGACTAATGTAGAAATTTTAAAATGTAAACATATTAGTGTGGATGTACCCAAAGACTGCTTTCTGCGCTTGTGTTGTCAGTTACATGAAGCACTTCTGCTTCTCCTCAGTTGACGCGGCATGCTCGTATCATGAGCAGCTGCAGGAGGATGAAGAGTGGTGAGACGATGAGGCCGAACCACAGGTCTTTGGCTTGCTCCTGCTCGGCCAGCTTCTGGCACAGCAGAACCTCGCACACCAGCTTCAGGCTAAGCACTGTCAGCACCCAGAGGAGCCGCAGCACCGCCAGTCGCTTCTCGTTCTCCTGGTAAAGTCGGATGGACACGATGGCCGTGAAGTACGTGCTGAGGCCGTCTGCGGCGAACAGTGGGACGAACACCAGCCACCAACTCAGCTTGGGGGTGAACATGTCGACTCTCAGGGCGACCAGCATACTGAAGACCAGCAGAGCCAGCAGGTGGAGGAAGAGTTCAAAGGTAGCAAAGCCCAGCCACTGAACCAGCTCCCTAAGGGAGAACAGCATGATGAAGGACAGCGGGGACGGAGTGACGGAGGACGGCCGAGTCACGCACAGGGCAGCCCTGGGTGCGGGTCAAAGTGCTCCAGGGTGAGGGTGGCAGATGGCTGATTATCACAGGGCGGGAGTGGTTAAGTGGTGCAGAGGTGGCACACTGTAGGCTCCATCTTTAGATCCACCCTGAGGACAACAACAGGAGAGGTGAAAATGCCCATAAAAATAAATAGATGACAAAAAAAAAAAGAACAATTGCCCAAAGGCGTTTTAAATGCCAAAACTTTCAGAACTAAATGTCACCAAAAAGAAAATAAAACATTTCAAAAACAATGCAGCCTGTTTTAACATCATTTATTCCCATTTCTTTAGTTGAAGCTATGAAAAATGATAATGATAAAGTTTGACAGGCATAAAATTGTATTTTTGCACCAACAAGGTGATTCACAGAGAGATATTAGGTGAAAACTTGAACATTTTTTTTCTGAAAACTTGAAATATTTCAGCATGTTGTGCAGCATGTCCTTAACAATGGGAGGGAACCGGACAAGTGGAGGAAGGCCTACAAACAAACAAACAAACAAAAAAATATCTACAGCAGCTGAGAAAGAAATCCAGCAAAGACCTGACATAGGACCTGAGAAATGCATCAGCTGATGCATCTACTGTTCACAGAAACCTCATCTGAAATGGTCTCAGTGGAAAGGTATCGGTCAAGAAGCCATTTTTAAGGAAGGGAAATGGGGAGAAAAGGCTGAGGTATGCCAAATCACACAAGAACATCATATCAGTAGCAAAAGGCATCCAAATGTGAATTTCTTTGGTTCAAATCATCATCAATATGTATGAAGGAGGTCAGGAGAGGTAAAACAATGAGTGTCTACGGCCATTTGCAAAACAGGTGGAGGCGCTGTCATGTTTTAGGGCTGCATATAGTGGTGATCCACCCTGCAATGCCATACGGAAAGCATCCGATTAGCCACAGCTTAATTTTTCAACATGATCATGATCCCAAACACACTGCCAATGCAGTAAAAGGATACCTGGATAGAAAAGCACTCAATGGAACACTTTCAGTCACGATTGTCCTCCCTAGGGCAGGAACCTCAACATTATTGATGTCTATGTTTTATTTTATGTGTATTTATTTATTAACCCCCCCCCTTCATAACGGCTGTTGAATATATGCCACTGATGTCCCCTCCTTCTTCATTTCCAGATCTTGTCAGCTCATTATTTGCCCTGATTAATCTCAGCTCTGTCCTTCTCATTGAGGTAAACACGCTTAATGTGACAGTAGCTGTAAAAAAAAATAACGTTTAATACAAAGAATCGTGCCAAATTCACGTCGACAGCTACAGTTTAAGCTAAAAGACAACCAGGCAGAAATTATACAGAGCCTCGAATTACGAACACAACAGGCCTATTTGTACACACGAGGCGTCTTTGAATATAGTAACAGTTTCATTTACCTTAGAAACAGCTATGAGTTCTCTTCTCCATCCAACTAGACGCGAAATGTCAAAAACTGACGAGGTTAAAAAGCTGTTAGCATTATACCTCTTGCTATTTTCTCGCCGATGAGAGATCTCGCGAGAAGACTGAACCTCCGGTTGGTACGGTGGCCCTAAAAGGGAAATTTTAGATCTTTGCAGTTAATTTACAACGCTTGAAAAAAAATCCATACAGAAATCAAACAGTTATAGGTAAATTAATTATAAGACGTTAAAATTTTCCCGATAAATACAGACACAATTATAATATATAAATGTTATTAAATGCAGGCCTGCACTCGATAGGTGGCGATAGTAGAGACTAACAACCACACCACCGAAGAAGAAACGGTGTCAGTTGTCTTTCGTGTGGAGAACTGGGGAGCTGTCGTCTTGAGAGGTAAGCTCGCTGTCTTAATTGAATTTTAATCTACTTTTAGTCAGTTTTTCCTGTATTTAAAGATAATTGTAACAGATTTATGCAATTAGTTGTGGATAGCAGGGATTTCTACAGTTACCCAGTCAGTAAGAAAATAAAATGTTTTCTCATTCAAGATGAAGAAGACAGTTTATGCTCAGCGAAGAGCTTGAATTAAAGTTCACTAAACACTGTCATCTCATTCAAAGCCTGTTTTTGGCCTTTTGGTGCTCTCACTTTGATCATGATCAAGGTCAGAAAGTTAATGGCAATTATGCTAATAGAAGCCACACTTTACTTTACTTCCCTGAGATATAATGGTTGCTGTGAAATTTTAGCTTCATATAGCAATTACTTTTTCTAGATATATATTTTTAAAGGCCCGTCCACCCACTTTCAGGGTTTTTTTTTTCCCGCCTGTTGAAACCTGAGGCAATGTTTGAAGATGAATTAATCAAAAACTATTAAAGATTAAAACCTGAAAGTTCACTGGACTTTCTTAACATCAAAAAGAACCAGGACCTGTAATTTGGGACAGAGACGTCAAAAAAAAAAGTGAGTCTTGGCTAGTTAAAATATTTAAAACCGCTATAATTCAGGTTCTAATATATTATATAAAACATAAAATAAAGAGGTATTAAAGACTCAAGAAAAACAAAAATTTAAAGTAATGAAAAAGGAATTAGCAGCTCATTTCACATGAGAAGTCTTGCAAAGCCAAGTTGCCGGGGTCCACAGAGTGGGATTGGCCTTGACCCTAACGCCATGACTGCGACAGGTAAGCAGGGATCAGGCAATCAGCATGCTGACTGCCATATATGGACAAACTCTTAGGTAAATTGGAGAGGATTGATCAGAAGGCCCACTGTGATTTGAGATGGATCACCCTATTGTACTGTGTCCCCCCCCTTTATTTATTGCTTATATTCCAAATGAATTGAGTGGGATTAGTGTTGCAGTGTTTAAATGGTGCCCTGCTAAGTGACTGCTGATAAAACTTCATCCAAAAGCGACAAACACTGCATGAAATAATCAGACTGATGTTCACAAGACCTTATCTTCCTGTGTTACACGTGAGACTGCATATATACAGTACCAGTCAAAGGTTTGGACACACTCACCCCATTCATATGAATGCATGAGTGTTTCCAAACCACTGGTATTGTACGTGAAGAAAAACTACAAATAAAATGAAAGCACATGGTTAAAAGCTGGCCCAGTGCTGCCTGTTGAGATAACAATGTTGAATTCACCTTTGGTCTGTTGACTCTGGAGCGAGGCCGAGCTGCTGTTTGAAGAAACAGCTCCATGCATGCTTGATCAGTGTTAACGGTCACTGAGCTGATGCACAAATGTGTGAAAGAGGGAGGAGTGTTTTGGCTCTTCATCACTGACGGTTTCTGTCTTTCAGTGTAAAGATGCAGACGCCTGCAGAATCAATCCTCCACAGCGGCTACTTCCACCCGACCCTCCGATACTGGCAGACCTGCATCGCAGATTTAAGACCCAACAATCTTATCTACCCAATCTTCATTACGTAAGTCATAAAATTTTTTTTTTTTGGAACACTAGAAGAAGTTTAGGTCAGATCTTCTCACTCTTGTTGCATGGCCTTCTTTGCTACAGAGACGGCGCAGATGCAGTGGAGCCCATTGGCAGCCTCCCGGGACAGGCCAGGTAAGGTCCACAGCTACCAGTACCACCGTCAAGACTTCACAGCTGCAGCATCCATTTTCACAGCAGATTGGAAAGAATGTGACAAAAAAAAAAATCACATGGCGTACGGTGTCGCCATGCGGCTGTGAACCCACGGAGGGTGCAGTCTCCAGATAAAAGCAGTCAGGAAGGGCGGCCCCAGAGCCGAACGCTGGACCGAGATAAGATGCGAATCCGTTAGACCTGCATTTCTTACAAACTGCAAACCTCTGCTCACTTTTTAATAAAAAGACATATGGATGGAAAAGTTGTTAAAATTACAGTTTAACATGAATATTTATGTCTGTGTATACACAGGATTAATGTAATAAAACTGGGGGGTTTGCAGCTCCTCAGAAAGTCTGTAATCTGAATTTTAGACACTAAAGATGTCTTAAACCTGACTTTGTCAGGTCTTATTTAATACATTAAAGTTACTTTTATAAATCTGGGTTAACTTTAGTTGTGGGGGTGGGGGGTATTGACAGGGTTTTCCTGGCCCAAAGTGGGCTTTTCTGCGGTGACCACATGCATACAGTGGCGGCAAAGATGCTGGGTTTTTCAAATCAAACAAAAATGTATTGTAAAAATATTTTTTTAGTTTATTTAACTGCCCGCTCCCAGATTCATGACTGAGATGAGTGCTGAACTGCATGAACTTTAGCTAAACATTAGCCACATGGGACTCACTTTGCTTCTATATTTTGTACTTTTTCCCAGTAGCATGTATGTGTATTAGGCTTGGAATTGCCTTAATTAAAATTTGTAGAAACCTCCCCCCAAAAAAACCCTTGTTGTGTTTTGATGCTACTTCTATATATATATTTGTTTCCATAGATATGGAGTGAACAAGCTGGAGGGACTGTTGCAGCCACTCGTGGATAACGGCTTGAAGTGTGTGCTCATTTTCGGTGTCCCGGCGAAAATTGCAAAGGTATGAAGAGCCTAAAATGTTTTTTTTGTTTTTTTTTTAATTCCTGAAGCCAGAAGCTTTTCCGGAAAGCTGTTATAACTGGTCATTAATGCCCGTGGATTTATACTGACATCGATTTCTGGTTCCCTCACTTTGAGAGTCGCTGATCTCTTTTGCTTCCTTCTTCAGGACGAAAGGGGTTCAGGCGCCGACACTGATGACACGCCGGCGGTACTGGCGGTCAAGAAAATCCGATCTTTGTTCCCGGAGCTGCTGGTGGCGTGCGATGTCTGTTTGTGTCCCTACACTTCACATGGTCACTGCGGTCAGTGGCTTCTCCTCAGAAAGCAGCCTCAAGAATGTTCAGGACATATTTGCGTTTTCTTACTTTAGTCAGCTTATGTTTTTACGTTTTTCACCTGGGCAGGTATCCTGAATGACGATGGCACGCTGAACAATGACGCCAGCTGTCTGCGTTTGGCTGAAGTAGCACTGGCGTACGCTCGTGCCGGTAAGACTTTCTTCTCTTTTTGCGTAATTGTGATTGTTTTAGTAGCGTGACAAACAGGAGGAAACCTCCTCGTCCTCTCCCCGCTGTGTCTGTTAATTTGAATCAGCTTATTAATGAACGGTACAGTTAAACCAAACTACAAGGAGGACGTTTGGTCTCATCACGTTGTCTTGCTCGCACGTTGCTCTGCAGGCTGTCAGATCATCGCTCCCTCTGATATGATGGACGGAAGAGTGAGAGCCATAAAACAAGCGCTGATATCCAATGGTTTGGGAAACAAGGTAAATCTACTGATGTCTGAAGTACAGTGAAGAAACGTTTGACCTAGCCTAATAGTGTGGCTCTTCAAAGTAGAACTTCCCCCTCCCCTCTGAACCTACCTTTACTACCTGCAAAAATCTGAAAAATGCTACAAGTTGAGCAAAATGTCCCGTCCAGAAACTCCTACAGCACAGGTGTAGAAGTCGTCCTCTCTTATTTTCCAATAAATTTGAAGCTGCGGTACACAGACCACACCAGATCCAGTGGCATACCTTTCCATACTCTGTGGCATGTAGCATTTCTCGCCTGCTGATCACTGCATAAGATTGTTATGTCAATAAAAGCAGAAATGTACATTCACTAGCCACTCTAGTAGTTACAGCTTGCTAATACTGGGTTGGACTCAATTTTGCCCTCAGAGCTGCCTTCCGTTGTTGCACCCTGGACATGCTGGCCCATGATACGCAGTGACTGTTTGCTGGATCATGTCACTGTTAGTTTTTGTGTTTGAATACAACAAAATCTTCTTGTTTCTTCAGGTTTCAGTGCTGAGCTACAGTGCAAAGTTTGCCTCTTGTTATTATGGTCCGTTCAGGTAAGTGAGCTCCATAATCCAGTGTTTACAGATCAGTGAAAGGGCACTTTGAGGTGAGACGAGGCTGAAGCCTTCCCTACTGTGTTCACATGCAGGGACGCCGCACAGTCGAAGCCTGCGTTCGGGGACAGACGCTGCTATCAGCTGCCTCCTGGAGCGAGGGGACTCGCCGTCCGAGCTGTGGTAAGTTGATCGGTGCGCGCATCTGTTCTGCAGGTGTTTACGCTGAAACAGTTGTCGGAGCTGTTGGTCTGCACTGCAGGAGCGGGACGTGAGAGAAGGTGCGGACATGCTGATGGTGAAGCCCGGTCTGCCATATCTGGACATCATAAGGGAAGTCAAAGATAAGGTGAGCGACTAAATGATTTCAGACCAGTGAGGGCAGTGCAATTCAAATAAAACATATTTGCTATTTCTTCATAAAAGTAATTGGGAACACTTTCAGATGTGAAATGTTCTTTGACATCTCCCCTCAGTTCCCCACTCACCCCTTGGCGGTGTACAACGTGTCGGGGGAGTTTGCCATGATGTGGCACGGAGCGCAGGCTGGAGCATTTGACTTAAAGGCTGCTGTGATGGAGGCCATGACGGCTTTCCGCAGGGCAGGTGAGACGATCTGTTTTTCTCACCTCAAGGAAAACGTATGTATGTGTACAGGTTTAACCTCTATATTTTATTTTGTCAGACAACAATCAGTCAGGTCAGGATTTAGACAGTAACACTCCCCCCCCCCGTACCCAGAATTTACACCAGCCTTTATTTTAAAGCTTTATTTACTTATTTTTCTTCATCCATTAACTGCTGCTTGTGTGGGTCTGGGTAGCGGCGGCAGCACACTCCTAGATGTGCCTCCCCAGCTGCCACCTCCAGCTCTCCCAGGTGAACACCAAGGTGTTCCCAAGCCAGCTCAGACATCTGTCGTGCATCTCACCTCCGCCTAGTAAAGCATACCTGGAACACTTCCTCTAGGCGGCACCAGGAGGTATCCTAGCCAGATGTCTAGACCACAGCTGGTTCCTTTCGATGTGGAGGAGTAGGAGCTGTACTCTGAGCCCCTCCCAAATGATTGAGCTACTCACCTAACCTCTAAGGGAGAGCCTAGCCCCCTTTCTGAGGAAGCTCAGTTCTGCTGCTTATATCTGAAGTCTGATTCTCGACACTACCCACAACTCATAGACATACTTGAGGGAAGGAATTTAGATGGACCTGTAAATTGAGAAAACCGGAGCAGGACTACCGGGCCTCATCCTTGAGGGTGCGCACCTGGTGGCCAGGCCTTAACCTATGGCTTCTGGTTGGGCTCAGCCCGAAAGAGGCCCTGGCGGTCCAGTCCCTAGTTGTTAAAGTGGCTACTTATTTTTGTGATGTAGGTTTTTATAATAGAAATACATCTACTAATACATAGTAGATTAGCTTAGCAGTAATTAAAGTGGGTTTTTCTTGTGGGTCAGTAAAAATCTGATCTTCTGGTCTGGGGCCCCAGTGGGGGAAAAATGTTAGACTTAACAGTAAATTCTCCCCAGTCTGTATTTTTCTGTAATTAAGTGTTGGATTTATCTAATTCCTGCTCTGTGATGTAGGCGCTGACATCATCATCACCTACTACACACCTCAGCTGCTCACCTGGCTGAAGGAGTGAAGAATGACGATCTGGACCAGAATGGAGGCGGACCAACCGACAGAGCGTGCTAACTTAGAGTCCCCTTATGGGAAAAATGAGTTAAAAAACAAACAAAAACACATTTTGATTATTTTTGGGCCTTTTTTCTGTTGTTTCTGGTCAAATAGCAAACTGCACATTTATGTAATGATTATATCTTTAAGCGAGTCCAGTATCACACACATGTTTGAGCTTATTAAGGGCTGATGGGGAGTCGAACACTGAGAATATAAAAGTAGATTCAATTATCTCTCTCAACTGAATGTATCTTTGTATGAACTGTGGCATCCTAAATGTCTGGTATTTGACAAGTCGTCCCAGAGGAAATAAAGTAATTCACTCAGATCTGTAAAGGTGTGTATCAATATTTGAAGTTGATGTCTGGGGAATGAGCTGATGTGTGGATGTCAGAAAAACTCCAGCACCATTGTTAGTTATCTTCGTTGGCCTCTTTTCTTGGCTAATATCTCACTAATAAGAATAAACAGTTGAACACAGCCTGCAGTGTTTTTTGGCCTACTGACCATTATTAAGAGATTATCTCTCATAAAAAGATGGCAAAAATGCATTTTTGTTCTTTTTTCTGAGAGTGTTTTCATTTCCATCTACAGGTGCTGGTCATAAAATTAGAATATCATGAAAAAGTTGATTTATTTCAGTAATTCCATTCAAAAAGTGAAACTTCTATATTATATTCATTCATTACAGACTGATATATTTCAAATGTTTGTTTCTTTTAATTTTGATGATTATAACTGACAACTAATGAAAACCCCAAGTTCAGTATCTCAGAAAATTAGAATATTACTTCAGACCAATAGAAAAAGGATTTTTAGACATGTTGGCCAACTGAAAACTATGAACATAAAAGTATGAGCATGAAAAGTATGAGCATGTACAGCACTCAGTACTTAGTTGGGGCTCCTTTTGCCTGGATTACTGCAGCAATGCGGCGTGGCATGGAGTCCATCAGTCTGTGGCTCTGCTCAGGTGTTATGAGAGCCCAGGTTGCTCTGATAGTGGCCTTCAGCTCTTCTGAATTGTTGGCTCTGGCGTATCCCATCTTCCTCTTCACAATAGCCCATAGATCTTCTATGGGGTTAAGGTCAGGCCAGTTTGCTGGCCAATTAAGAGCAGGGATACCATGGTCCTTAAAGCAGGTACTGGGAGCTTTGGCACTGTGTGCAGGTGCCAAGTCCTGTTGGAAAATGAAATGTGCATCTCCATAAAGTTGGTCAGCAGCAGGAAGCATGAAGTGCGCTAAAACTTCCTGGTAGACGGCTGTGTTGACCTTGGACCTCAGAAAACAGTGGACCAACACCAGCAGATGACACGGCACCCCAAACCATCACTGACTGTGGAAACTTTACACTGGACCTCAGCCAGCATGGATTCTGTGCCTCTCCTCTCTTCCTCCAGACTCTGGGACCTTGATCTCCAAAGGAAATGCAAAATTGACTTTGATCAGAGAACATAACTTTGGAGCACTCAGCAGCAGTCCAGTCCTTTTTGTCTTTAGCCCAGGCGAGACGCTTCTGACACCGTCTCTTGTTCCAGAGTGGCTCGACACGAGGACTGCGACAGCTGAAACCCATGTCTACATACGTCTGTGGGTGGTGGTTCTTGAAGCACTGACTCCAGCTGCAGTCCACTCTTTGTGAACCTCCCCCACATTTTTGAATGGCTTTTGTTCCACAGTCCTCTCCAGGGTGTGGTTATCCCTGTTGCTTGGACACTTTTTTCTACCACATCTTTTCCTTCCCTTCGCCTCTCTATTAATGTGCTTGGACACAGAGCTCTGTGAACAGCCAGCCTCTTTAGCAATGACCTTTTGTGTCTTGCCCTCCTTGTGCAAGGTGTCAAAGGTCGTATTTTGGACAACTGTCAAGTCAGCAGTCTTCCCCATGATTGTGTAGCCTACAGAACTAAACTGAGAGACCATTTCAAGGCCTTTGTAGGTGTTTGGAGTTAATTAGCTGATTAGAGTGTGACACCAGGTGTCTTCAATATTGAACCTTTTCACAATATTCAAATTTTCTGAGGTTTTCATTAGTTGTCAGTTATAATCATCAAAATTAAAAGAAATAAACATTTGAAATATATCAGTCTGTGTGTAATGAATGAATATAATATACAAGTTTGACTTTTTGAATGGAATTACTGAAATAAATCAACTTTTTCATGATATTCTAATTTTATGACCAGCACCTGTATTTCTAACAGGCCGCTGTGCCATAAACAATGCTGTCTAACTGATATTGCTAAAAAAACAAACAAAAAAAACTGAAGTTGAGGAATGTTTTTATGTTTCGAATCATAGAAAAGCTGTAAAGCGATGAATGATGAATGTCTAATTAAAGGTGTGTGTGTGTGTGTGTGTGTGTGTGTGTGTGTGTGAGTGTGTGTGTGTGTGTGTGTGGAGGTGATCACAGCTGTGCAGAAAAACCTACAAGCACCAGCATCAAAGTAACAAAACAGCTTTTCTAAGTGCTGCATGTGAACTTTTTTTTTTCCTCTTTACAAACAAATCTCAAGTTATTTTCTGAGACGCAAAGTTTCAGCTGAGTGGGAAAAGCCATTAGGCTAGATATTAAATATTTAAAGCGGTATCAAACTTATTTTTAAAGGGCCACCTAAAACCCAATTTGATCTGAAGCAGGCTGGACGAGTACAAGAAGTGGAAAGTAATCATAAAAAATTAGAGTAATCATAAAAATGAATGAATCATCCATAAACGAGTGATGAACAGCCTGAAATTACTTGAAGAAAACACAGTGCGTGTAGCAGCACAAAGACAACTCAGCCATAGTATAATACAGCAGTATGTCTAAAAACATCATCAGAGTGGTGACATTAGATTTTATCCATTTTAACATTAACTGCTATTCTCAACTGCTATTGAATCCCGGTGTTTGATGAATATATCTGCAATAAAGTAACCAATGTATCTTCTTCAGTGTGGGAGAAGTCTTATTTCCCCTTAAGTGTTACACTTTAAGTTTCTTTTAAAGCCGCCTAAAACATAATATATTCATTATTTACAAAAAAAAAGGGAACTTTTTCCTCTCTTTTCATCATCTTGCAACTTCTACGTTCCTCCTGCCTTGTGTATGTCAGGGCTGGCCCACCATTTACTATGAAAGGAGAAATTTGTGACCCCAAAATGGAGCTTCAAAACATAACTGAGCCATAAGCACTTGAGTTGAAGGGAACTTGACTTCTTCTTTAGGTTCTTGGCTTCCTCAGATGTCTTCAAGAACATGTAAAAGAGGTCTAGGTGTCTTCAGTTAAGAAGACAAGGTGCCAGGTGATAAATGTAGGCTGTGGCACACACATTAAAATATTTGTTCAGTGCACAGGCTGCACATTTTTACAATTGGAGAGTATAAAGAATGACGTACAGCAATGGTTAATCAAAATTGAAATGTTAAAAAGTATAACAATGTTCATGTCCAATACTATAGTAGCAGCATGTCTCATGGGAACTTTGAAACGCCTGGAAAGAATTTTATGAAGTTTTGCACAAACACTCGTGTTTCTGAGTGAATCAAATTTGCTGACTTTGTCGATCCCAACAAACTAAATGTGGGGGAAAAGAGTACGTTTACTTCACTTACTTAAAAGAAAATATGAAAGATTCCTCTTCCAAGAGTGTTTCATTCATTTAGTAATCAGTTCCTTAAAATGTGAACAGTTTGAGCAGCTTCAGGGACAGTTACAAACTTCTTCTCTCGAAGCAACATGTTTGTTCCGTAATACATGACAGAGCAGGCAGGGGGCAACTTAACTCCGCTTTTTAAAAATTCACACGCTGCAAAAAATACCAAATATTTTAACATGCAATTTGACGTGTTTGGATTTGTCAGATTCTTCATCAGGTGTGAACACCTCCCGTGTACAATCGTTATTTCAGGCACCTTGTTCTTGTTCCTGATGCACTTCACTTCACCTTTCCAGATACACAAATGTCAGTCAGTCCGCTTTGCGTTTGTTTTTTAAGGGGGGCGCAATGAGGATTCAGATGTCAAAGTTTACCTGTACCTGAAAATTGTACCTGAATCGTCTTAATTCACTGAAACATTTACGTGAACAAAGATAATAAAGTGGGACATGGCGATTTATTGACACTGTGAGAGCACTTCTTGCAGTGTGTGACGTGTGGGGGCCGAGCAGAGGGCTGCTCTGATTTAACTTGGAGTCATCTGGATGTATGTTATCACTCTCCGAGAGACTGTCAGCTAGAGGGCTGCGCAGCGTTGGGAAACTCGCTTTGGAAGTACCAGAAGTTCATTAGCCGTGGATTTTACGCAGCGGAGACGCATAGCACTGTCGGACTGCGATGACAAGATGATGCATTTACCGACTCCGTGCCACTTTTGATTGAGAGAGAGCGAGAGACAGAGAGTGAGGCAGACGGTTTGGTGTCAAGTTGCCACATCCGGCCGTGTCTCCTCTCCAAACCGTGCGCTCTCCGTTGCCGTGCGTTGTTCTTCGGGACGAGAAATGGGATGCAGAGGCGCGCTGGGATGCTGCATGCTCGCGGCGCTGTCTTGTTGCCTCCTCCCGCGCTGCAGAGGTAACATAACCGTGGCCGTGATGCTCCCGAACAACCACCAGAAGTACCCGTGGGCTCTTCCGCGCGTCTTCCCGGCCATCCTCATGGCGCACGAGGACCTGCACAGCAAGCACAAACTGCTGCTGGGCCGCTCCATCAACATCCTCAACTACAGCACGGAAGACCCCGCCGCAGGGTCGTGCGCCGAGAGCCGAGCGCAAGTGGTGGCTGTGGACGCCAAGCTTTACATCCACCCGGACGCCTTCTTCGGACCCGGGTGTGTGTACCCGCTTGCCTCCGTGGGGCGTTTCGCATCCCACTGGAAAATTCCGCTGATCACCGCCGGTGGACCCGCGTATGGTTTCGACAAGCGGGACGAGTACAGGACCATTGTGCGCAGCGGGCCGTCCACCACAAAGCTGGGGGACTTCGCCAACGTCCTGCACACGCACCTTAACTGGACGTCCCGGGCCGTGGTGATATTTTACGACCTGCGACAGGACGACCGGCCGCACTATTTCCTCTCTGAGGGGATTTACCTGAACCTGAAGGAGCAGATGAACATCACGGTGGGGGCCCACCCGTACATGGACGACTTCAAGTACCACAAGGATGTCATTACTTTCACCAAGGAGAGCGGGAGAAGTAAGTTCATACGGAGGGAGAAGGTGTGATTAAAAGTTATAAATGTAAGAATTTAGAAATGGGTGTCCTACAAATGCACCCATTCAAGCGTGGGTTGGATAAAGCAAGAGAAAGATCACCTCCATAAATAACAATTATGTCTCAGCTCGATTTAAAAAAAATAAAATTTTCTGCATTACTGAGATGCCTTTGAAACGCGTTTTTATCTTGAAGTAAAGCAGAGCGTCAGCTGGCTACTGTAAAGATAATGTCAGCGGATGGAAAGGGGAATTTCCATTAAACTGCATGATCTGCACGGGGGGAACATTTTTGGTTAAGTTTGCCTATATGCAGATTTATTTTCCAATTGCTTTATGAAAAAAAAATCTAGATTTTAAATTATTTAAGTGTATCAGGCGATTGTGGAAATAAACAGCAATGTGCATTTTCCTTTTTTAAAAAAATAAAATGAGGTCACAGTGCAGTTTTTTTCCCCAGCACATAGGAACAGACGTGATCTGGACTAGGTGTAGGGAAAGCCTGTTTACTCGGGAGTTATTACACAGGAATGTTTAGGCTGTGGGAAGTCTGCTGCTATGGCTTTATTGCCTGTGGAGGACCACCACCTGTGTTTTTAAAAATGAGAGCAGAGGTGGTGAGTAAATGTGTGCCCTTGCAGCCAAAAAGTGCTGTTCACTTTGTAATGAGAATATAAAAAAGGGTTTTAATTCATTCATCCTGGGCAATATTTGACGCACAGCCAGCCAAGTTACATTAAAATCTGTTATTTTAAAATCTTGTGGAGATACAGTTTCTAAAGAGAGCAAATATCAAAAAGTTTGATGGCATGCTTATTAAATGTTTTTTATTTTTATTGAACGGCAGAACAGACTGCCAGGACATGCAGTCCAAAAGTATTACAGTGCAAAAGTCTCGAGTCACCTCTCGTTTCTTTATATTTTGGAAAACTGGAAGTAGGTGTAGCGATTTATTTTAACTTGCACAAACATAGATAGAAATGCAGTATATGAGACAACAGCAGTTTTTGTACAATTCCAGAGCGCTTTAAAGTCAATATTTGGTGTGAACACCTTCGTTCTTTAACACAGCCTGAACTCTCTGAGGCAGCATTCCTATAATTTCTTTAAGTAGTCTTCAGGAATAGTTCCCCAGGCTTCCCGAAGGACATTCAAAGCTCTTCTTTGGATGTTGGCTGCTTTGTGTTCTGTTCGTCTGTCAAGATGATCCCACACGTCTTCAATAATGTTGAAGTCTGGGCTCTGGGGAGGCCGATCCATGACTGATGGTGGGTTTTTTTCTATCCGGGTTTGCTTTTACTGCGTTAGCACTGTGTTTGGAAGTCGGTGTCACGCTGAACAACGAAGCTGTTGCCAATCAGCTGGTGTTGCAAAGTAGATATAAATCTGACAGCGCGTTTATAATTCCATCAGTTTTGACAAGATCTCCAACACCGCTGGCTGAAATGCAGCCCCAAACCGTGACGGGGCCTCTACTGTGTTTTGCAGATGTCTGTAGACTCTCGCTGTTGTACCTCTGTGCTGACCTCCTCCAAAACATTGATTTGAACCAGAAATTTCAAAATCTGGATTCATCACTCCATCAGACCTGTTATCACTTAAAAATGGCCTCCCACTGAGACCATTTCTGATGAGGTGTCAGTGTAGATTTGTAGATTCAACTAAAGAAAAGGTATTTGGAGCAGGATGCTGGTAACAAAGTACCTAAAGATTCAATTTAAAATGGGTTTCTTGCTAAGTTGTCACAACACTGGTTAATTTTTTTAATGCTCGAATGATTCATAGGTCAGTGTGAAGTGGCTTCACAAACAAAAAAGACCAAAAAAAAACTCTGAAGGACCTTCAGAAAGTCTGGAGAACTGTTGCTCAAGACCAATAAAAAAAAATAAAAAAAAATGAGTAGACAGCATGCAGATCTGATTTTAAATCAGTTAGCTGAACGTGAAAGATGTTGAAGAGAAAGGTATTTCTGAGTCCATTTGACAGGGCTGTGGGTGGAGAGCAGATGGAAAAGGCTGGGGTCCACTGATGCATCCCTTTGATTAAATTATGGGGCATTATGAAACATGAAAACAGTTTTCATATTTCCCTCAATGGAAACAAACAAACTGCAGCCCGTAGAAGAGCTGGAACAAGATGATACCGGCATTGCCGTGGTGTCAGCAGACTGTTTAGACAGCCTTTAAGCCTCAACCTTGAATTATTTCGCCACGCTGAAAAACACTCTTCTAGACATCAACAAATCATAACACCAGGATTTCTTTAAAGGTAGAAGGAAGCCTTTAAGTCTCTCGCCACTCTCCTGTCCTTACGCTTTATGAACTGGAAATATTATGAGGCAGACTTGATGATTATTGCTCTTGTGAAAATACATTTGTGCAATTGCCTTCTGGGTGGTGGCTTGGTCAGTAAGCACTTTTTTCTTCAGTTTAGATAGCATTAGCTCCTCTGTAGGTTATAGTTCTCAGACACCCTTTAGACAGATGCTGAGAGATTAATCTCACCCTTACTCCAACATGTATTTTTTTTTAAACTTATTTTGCAGTAAACGACCAATAGATACAAATATCTCCCTTATGAAACAACAAACCAACAACTTTTAAGCTGCTGTTTCCTGTTTTTCCAACTCCTATTCTCATGTCCCTCATCTGTCCGGTCTCATTTGTACTGATACGCGTCCAGGTACAGGAAAGAAATATTTTCTTGTTGTTAGGCAATAAAAAGCATTATAGTTAACCATCTAAGACTCCTTGGTTGCCCCCCAACAGGCGACCTGAGGGTGTTGCACCCTCAACCTCAGGGCGACCAGTTGCTGCAACTACTTGCAAACCATTGCTGAATGCAAACAATGCAATGCAATCACAGCGCAACCACTGATTTTTCTTTTTTTACTCTCATGTGACTGAGCTGTTAGATTTAAGACTCCTTGGTTAAGTGTAGGTAGTGCTGGTTGGTATGACCAAAAATGTAAGAGTCTGGCAGTTCCATGGTATATCAAGCTGTTACTATCATTCATGTTTTTAATGCATAAGAGGGCTTTTACGTAGGTTTGCAATGGCTCATTCTTCTGTCTGCTACATATAAATTTAAAACACTCAGTTGTCACCATAATAAGGGGAAAAAAACCAGCCAAAACAGTAAGCACAAACTGGAATAGGGGAATGAATACTATAATGTCCTATAGTGCACTGAGAACTACGTTTAGACAGTAAAAATGGACTTTGATTGATTTGGGTTAAAATACAGCAGTTAATGCGTATTTAAAAGCTCTGTCTTCTTGGCTGCCAGGTTAAGCCACAGGTTTAAAAGTTGTGCTCTCCATCATGAAAAAAAACTAACGAAAAATGTGTTAATTCACGTTCCTGAACACAAACAAATGCATCACTTTCTTGCATGTCGCACAGTTTGTTATCTGAACTGCTCGAGGCTGATCGCAACGTGTGTTATATTCAGCATTCAGGAATGCATCCTGATGATAATAATGATAATAATAATAGCCTATAGCCTGTATTTGCAAAAAATATTTATCTCCCTGTACTCATAGGAACGTTTGGAGAGAATCCACTCAACAAGTCAGAGCAGAAGCTGCTTCGAGCGGTAAATCTTTGAGTCTTATGGTTTCTGGGACGAGGAAACAAGCTTTAAACATCTTAATCTGTTGTTACAGTAACAGTGTCAACAAATAGTGGGATAAACAGTGTAAAAGGTAGTTAAACTGAGGACAGAAGAGGGGAAACCTGCAGGCAGCCCACCACCACCACCACCACCACCACCACCACCACCACACACACACACACACACACACACACACACACACCACATGAATTGTGGAGCTGCCACAGTGAGCTGGAGGTCAGGGAAGCTAATGGTTTTGTCAGGGCTTGTCGTAGCTCAGCACTCAGTTTTCTCTCAGCAGATATCCTCGAGGCTATCGGCTCCGTTCAGTCACCCGACTGCACACTGGGTCGAAATGGCAAGAGGCCGAGGTGGAAAAGAAAAATGGAGGCTTTTAACGTGACGCCTTATATCACTGTAGGTTTGACAGCTGACCAAGTTACTGCATGCTGTTCGGAGTTAAAACCGCTTCCACCCATTTCACCATTACCTTTAATCCCTCAAATATCAGGTGGTGATGGCTAAAACGCTCACCTCGAGCACTCGCAACAGAACTTGGCTGACCAATGGGTGGCGTCACAGTGGCTACATCCATCTTTTGTACTGGTCTTTGATCCAGGACCTGTTTAAGAAGCCAAAAATGGATGTATTTAAGCTTATTAAGACTATGATGTCACTGCATGGACAGCCTCACGTCACAACAATCTTATTTTCAGTTTATAGGCATGTAATGTCTCCCAATTGACCACAAATCTTAGAGGAGGGAGTTTTAAAACAAAAAACTTTTGTAAAGGAAAATAAACATTTTATTTCACTCCAGGCCATATTTTGTAATACAAAATTGATTTAAAAGATTTTTATTGCAGGACTTGCAGATAGTTGGAAATTAAATGATAAATGTGGGACAGCTTTTAGACTATTGATTAGCATAAAATAAAACACACTTTGCCAGTTTTTCAGAATTAGGCTCCCTTTTTAGTGAAGGTCTGTTCTGGGGGAAAACAGAGGAGCTTTCAGACTGAAATATGACAGCTGCTTTTGACTTAATTTTAAGCAATTATTCACTGACTGCAAATATAGATAAATGAGATTAGTAGTTTGATTTATGCTAAGGTTACAGGAAATGTATATGGTGCATAGTCAGCCCATTCTAATTCTCAGTCTCCTTTGGTGTCACCCAAGTAAGACCCTTGGTGTCGGAGTCCCATGGACCTACTGCGACACACTGGGAAAGTGTTTTGTTTTTTTTAATGTGCAGAGCTAATGTTGTTGAGGAGCATATTTTAACCCAAACCACGCTGTAGTGTCAGTGGGTAAACACAACTTTTGATACAGAAGGAATTGTGGCTAGAAGATGAGCCTGATATCAAAATTTGGACCAGCCATCTATTCCACATGCAGATATCACCCTTTAAAGTGTGCCCAAAAAGCACTTTAAAAAATGTTGTAGTGTGAAGGTCCAATTTTGCCTTTATTGTACAAAAGTTTTAGATGATTCTGAGTGGATCAGGTGTGAACTTTTTTGGGATTTGGCTGATTTTATTTGGAACAACCCTTGTAGCTCTTTATAACAGCACAGCTATCTTTCGGCAAGCGCACTTTGCATGCCTCCATTATTTGACACCCTGAGATAAGAACACGTCAGTGGATGGTAGGGAGCGGTTTGTGCCACAGTGTCACACTGGGGCTCCCTACCCTGTTTATCTGACCATTAGTAAACTTGTAAAACCTTTAACTTAGTGGTGCTTGTCAAGGAGTGTTTTTTCTCAGTGAGCCAGCTTTAGTGACTCCACACAACCCTGAAAAGTGACTTTTTTTTGTTTTTTAATGTAACCAAATCCTGAGACAAGTCATGTGAAAATTCACGTTCAGGGAGACAGAAGATTAAAAATTATTTTCTGGACACACAAATCGATAAATTAAATTGTTCAGTGCTTTGTGCACTGCCATTGAAATTTCACCCATGGACTTTATAAAAACTGTCCAAAAGTATTACCTGTAGGCTTCTAGTATTCCTCTGTCATTTGGATAAACTGACCACTTTTTCAGATCTAGCACAGTTTCTGAACACTGACTATATTCCAGCTCGCATCTCATGTCCCACTCATCCTGATGCTTTTTACGCTGTTAATGGCACACAAGAGGGAAATCTTCAGGCCGTGATGTGTGGTTTTTTTTTTTTTTTGTCCGAGTGCATATGCAAGTGATTTGCAGATCCGAATGAGGGATGAAAAGAGTGTCTCTTCACAGTGAAGCTCAGGTAGCGCCTCAGTGTAATTACAGAAATCCCGTTTCCTGTGAAAACATCCTCAACAATGGGAGGTTAGGTGAACTTCATGTTTGCTTCACGGATTCAGTTTTCTGTGTAAAGAAATGCTAGATGCTACACAAGGAGTCATTTATTTTACAAGAGCCTTTCATAAAGATCAGAAGATGAACAAACAAAGAGCTGGAGAGGGTAATCTCCCCCCCCCAATAAAGATACAGCTACAAGACAAACATGGCACACGTTAGAAAATCCTGCATAATCCAGGCAACAAAAACATCTTGAGTGCATCTTGGCTTGCTTTCTGTTTGTGCATTTGCATGTGATTACCTACGAGGCAACCAAAACAGTGAAATATCCCGAAAATCGAGTGAAACAAAACAGCGTGTGATTACGAATCCAAAGCAATTAAGTTATGTAAGTACATGTTTTGTCTTATTTATTTTTTTCGCAACAGGTATAAAAATTTGAGACCTTTCAAACACAAATCAGACTCTCATCTGCACGATGGTAGATCATTCACAGTTGATCTTTTTTTAAATCTTCTTTCAAGACAAATATACCCACTACACAACTAAAATAAAAATAAAAATAAATCAAGCTGCTATAATGGTAAGTTAACACACAGTCGGAAAATATGCAAACAGAAAATAAAGGAGAAGCTGGAAACCCGGAGTCACAGCGATAACAGCAGCGACCGCTTTTCTTTTCTCCGGTTAGAATTAAATGGCGGCAATAAAAACAAGTTCTTTTACTAGCGTCAGAAATCATTCCTCATTAACTGTACAGTGCACTATATTTATACTTTGATAGACACATCTGACCGCTTGAATTTCAAATATAACAGCGTGAACAGTACTGTCAGTTACAGATCCACAAATAAAGTTGTTATGGATCCAGAAATAACAGCCGTACGACACTATCGCGAAACAAAATTTTAGATTACGACTCGCTGCTCACTTAATGAGCAGTTTATTAGAGACACCTAAATAAATGTGGTTAAATAACAAGAGTCAGCTGTTTCAGATAGGCACTAATTCAATGTGGGGGCTTCAGTTTGTGGTGCTGTTGTACTATTTTGAGAGCCCTATACTGGCAATTTAACAATTTATTAATTTAACAAGCAGGGGCCTCGGCAGCATGTGGAAGAACCACGCACAGCTACACCAGCCTGGCACCTCCTCCACATGCAGGTGACCATCTTGGTCACGCACCGCTGTGGGATGGCATCCCATTCTTCAGCCAACATTTGCCGCAAGTCAACCAGAGTGATTGTGTTGGTCACTCCAGCATGAACAGCGCAGCCAAGCCGATCCCACAAGTGTTCAGTGGGGTTGACGCTGTTCTATCCTCTCCACTCCAAAGATTCTAGAGGTAGTTTCAGATAAACCCGGCTCTGTGGGGGTCAGCATGTCATCTTGGAGGATAGAGTTCGGTCCCAGGCTGTGGAGATACGGGGTTGACTCTGGTTGCAGAATCTCATCGCGATTTGTCCTTGCATCAAGATTCCCTCCAATGCTGAGAACCCTGATTGTCAGCACCCAGGCTACCAGAAGCTCTGAACAAGAGTCAAAAGCACAATAAGCTGTTTGGCACTGGCAGAGAAGATTTCTCAAGTTTTTCATGGGTGCAACCCAAATATTCAACTTAGCTGCTCAACCCACAAATGAACTGTCCTTACAGATGTGGCTCCATTTAAGGACAAATAAACAGGCTTTCCGACAGTATAAGAGTTATTGCCAAGAAGCCTTATTACAACAAAGAAATAATTAACCAAACACAAATTTCCTTAATTTTTGTGCTAAGTTTAGTTTGCAAAATAATGTAAGCACACCGTCGTTAAATGTGATGCTACTCCGCTGCACGTGCTGCAGACGGTTTAAACAATAAAGTTGGAGCCGCTTTCCTGGAAAAATTATGCAATTACACAGTTTTTGCTTCTCTTGGCCTTGGACAGTATCGCAAAAGAGACTCACAAAACAGTTCTTGTTCAAATAAAATCGAAGTGCACACACACAAAAAAAAATCAAAATTACTGCAAATATAGTGTCTGCATTTTAGTCTGCAAGTTAAAAAAAAGGGTCTGATTTATTTTTTGCTATAAAATTGTTTTTAGAGTTGGAGAATCTAATTAGTATTTATTTTTATTCCCTTTAAAGTTTTTTTTTTTAATATGCTTCAACTAGTTTCCATTTTGCATTCATTGATGTCAGTTTGATTTTTATTGTCTAAAAGTTTTCAACCTGTTCAGTTTTTTTTTTTAAGTCTAGTTTTTATTTTGATTTCCATTAACTAAAATGTTTCTCAAACCTAGTTTTTAGATACTAATATTCAGTGGGTCACCTATATATTGATAAAATCATTATTGTAGGCTTACTTAGAACCGAGATTTCAGTCCTTTTAAAAGCTCAGAAAGAAATTTAAAGTAACATGAATACTGACAGCGGGTAGCAGAGACGCAGCAGCTACTGTCAGAAAAGCTTTAATATTTCTATTCTTTAAGGATTCATTGCATCATGCTGTTTTAATAAAGAAGAGTAGAAGAAGACGAAGTGATGATGCATTTGTTTCCTGTAAAAAACTTAATTCCATTTGAATTTTATGAAAGACACACGGCCCCTACAGCGCAAGTACAGTGAATAGCTACTGCTGAAAACTATGAGCAAAAAAAAAAAAAGGATAAATCATTGCATAATATGCCATTAACATCTGCCAGTCAGAAACGAGTGTTAACTGTGCTCTCGGTAATAGTGGCGTTGTGCTCAGTTTCATTGTTAAGCCTGAAACACCACAAACACAGCTGTTTGGTTTAAGCCCATTTCTAAAATGAGCATCATTATCTTGAAACTGCTTTGCTTGAAGGGGAAGGCGCTCATGCGAACATCTGCCATAAATACTTGCGTTACTGTATGTGTTATTTCAATAAAGGAAAATGTGGAGAATTGTTCATTTGCATTTGGATCTGGGTCAGCGTCAAAATACATGCAGGAACAAAGCAGAAAGCTGCAGGAGGGACAGTACATGCCAATTTGTAAACGCTCAGAAGATCTCGACACAGCAGCAAACGTGCTATTTTGCAATGTTTAGTAAATTTCCGTCAAACACACACAGACACACACACACACACACACACAGCACTGACAACACAACCTTCCTGTTGGAGGTAAAAATGAGATGTGATTATATAAATCATGAAGTCATCTTTAAAAAACAGAATTTAATAAAAAAAAGATTTTGGTTTAAAACCATGCGTGCAGTCACTTTTATATAATCGTCCGTATACACAGTGACTGCTGCAACACAAGAGGGCATTTTCCCCCTGGCTGTGTCGAGCATTTATTTTGGGATTGGTCCAGCAGACAGCAGGACTACCTGGCATGGCGAACCAAGTTGGAATGGATGAGAGTTGGGGTTGAAGCAGCAGCCGACGTTCAACTCTAAAACATGAGGAGATGTCTGTTAGCTGGGAGCCTACAAATGGAATTTTTTTGTTTTTAATAAATGACTCAACAGCAGGAGGGTGTAGGTGGCAGGGTGAAGGTAGTGGGTAGAGACATTGCCAGAACCTGGAAAAAAAGGTTTCATGTTTGAGCCCCTGTAACTGCAAGCAAAGCAGATTGTCTCTAATCAGCTGAATATTTTAAAGGTAACTTGAGAGTCAGTACTATTTTTGTGCTGCGGGAACAAGTCCTAAAACCCAGAAACGAGTTAGCATTTTCCATTTCCGGGTCTTCAAGTCAGTGGTGCTTTTAAATGGATTCTCTCGGGATTACTGGACCAAAACACACACAGAAAATGCCAAAAAATGCAAAGCAAGATGTAAAATGCAAAAGCTGATAGGTAAGTTTGACCATGGTAACAGAAAAAATACAAACTGAGAAAGCAGACATAGGGGCGGTCTTTTAAACCTAATGTTAGTGTTTTTTGCAGTTTTATTTCTGGTGATTTAATTTATGCTTCAAAAATCTTACAAACTCATTTAATTTCTGGACATAAATTGCAGGTATCATTAACTCTTGTTTTCTGCAGTAATGGAAAAATCCTGTGTACTGTTAAGGTTATGTTACTGCCTGTTGATTCGGCATGCTCTTGACGTGCTAGACATCCTTTTTATCCTCCTGCACAATAAAGCAGGGGGAAATTGTCGTCATACCATCTGTCTGTCTGTCTTTTCGGGCGTCTGGGTGTCTGCTCGTGAGGTTTTACGTTTTTGGTCTATAGAGTTGAGCCATGAACTTGGGCATGTGTGTTCTTTACTCTTCAGAGATGTGCAACATGATATTCACTTTCCTGGATGTTTAGTTGCCTTTGTGCACTTTGGCTGTTTTTGTCTGAAGTGGAGAGTAAACCAACATGGAGGATTTCAGGCTGCTAACGATATGATAATATATGCTAATGAGACAAAGCCTCTTTCTCATGCCTGATTGGCTTAGCCAAATCATGTGATCATATTGTGCTGTGTGATTTGCTGTCCCTACTTGACCTTTATTGACTGAAAAGTGGGGATTCCCCATATTTAGTAACTGACCTTGGTCACTGAACAGCTGGCAGTAGCTGATAGTGAGAAACCGGGACATCCCAAATTTCTACATAAAGAAATATGGGTAAAGAACCAGTTACTGTTACTATTTATAGTAACATACATTCTAGGCAGCCTTACTGATTAGCCTGTGATGCCAGCTTCTGATTGTCTGTCTATCATGTTGGTCAGGGATGACTCATGGCCATAAATACTACAGAATATGACTCATCATTGAGCGATATTAAAGCCATACCTACTCCTTAGCAATATTGCTCAAATGTAAACAATGTGGTTGCCTTATGACTAGCGATATCAGCAGATTATGTAGCATGGGTGCCAGGGTTATAATAGTTTTGGATTTTATATTATAGTTTAGTTTTAGTTAGTTTTTACTTTTTTTTTCTCTAATTCAGTTAGTTTTAATTAGTTTTCAGAGCGGTTTTGCTCGTTTTTATTAGTTTTTATTTTTGGTTTTATGCTGAGTTTTAGTTAGTTTCAGTATTAGTTTTAGTATTTTCATACTTTATCAGGTATCCTTTAAAGACACTCATTAAATAAATCTATTCAACAACCAACTGTTCACAGACAGCAGCACTACATGCTAAATATGTGTAACATTAAGGACACACATGAACATCAAAAGGGAGAAACAAAGAAAAATATGAAATCTAAAACTCAATAAATTCTACAATAAACTCCAATAAAGTTCAACGTCAGTGCAGCAGATTAACAACACCTGCATGTGGTGTTTGAAACAAGGAGTCAGAGGTCAAATCCAGCTGCATCCTGATGTTCTCCACCTGAAGCTGCTTCTGTTTTGGAGCTAGCTTGGTTAGATGCTCCTAATTAGACTTGCAGGGTCTTTGCGGCCTCTGTACACAACCTACAGAAGTGGCCGACCTCATGTCCGCATTTATGCGTGTGTAGCTGGATTGTGTGTTAATTACCTTGTGGTTGTGTGCTGGTGTTTTCTGGTCCTCGCTCTTTGTGCTCAGTCTTTTGGCTGCAAACATATTTGTCCCTGTTTGTTCACTTTCTTCATTCCCTCACATCCATTCCGGTAGTTTCAGCAGTCTCCCTCCAGGAATGTTCTGACATTTGTGAGTCCTTATATTGATGCTTTGATTATTATTCATGATTGTTATTCTCTGACTGATAAAGTAGCCAGAAACGCACAAGGACTGAACAGGTTATTCACAACGTTGTGGGCTGCGTGGACCCGACGAGTAGTCACGTTTCTCCGGAGGTGCTCCAGGTTAGCTCGTAGGATCAGAGCGGTTTGTGTAGCTGCCCTGTGTGCACTTCTCAGGTGGACTTTGATGTTGGTGTTTTTTCCTGACTGAGGAGTGCTCCGCGCATTTTTCATCATCCACAACAACACACTCGCTGCTCTCTGTGCTGTCATAGTAAAAAAAACCTCCATATGGGACTCTGCTGCTTTCTCTGCAGACTGTTGCATTGCTGTGAGGAGCAGCGCGGTGTGCGCGCGCACACACACAGTTGCCCGATGGCGCTCCGAGCTTAAACTCGGAGAGTTGTAAACTCACAATTCAGTTTTGGTTAGTTATCATGTTTTCCTTTTAATTTTAGTTTTTATTTAATTCATTTAACAACAATGTTTTTTCAATTTCAGTTTTCATTATTTCGTTCGTTTTCGTTAACTATAATAACCCTGATGGGTGCATTATGTAGCAATAATAGAAATGTTAAAGATAACCACAGAATATCAATCTCTTACAGCATGCTTGAAACTGTTTGAAATGAATGAGTACTGTTAATGTTGAATTTGCTGGAACATGTATTATATCTTTACTAACCCAGGGGTGACAAAAAGTATTTGGATCAACGTTTAGGGCAGGGCCTCCAAATTAGGGCAAATAGTTTTGCAGAAGGTTATAATTTGTCTGCTGAAGTTTTCCTTTTATGAAATTGGACTGTAATGGTATCCTGACTTTATATTTTTATTAATCGTGGGAGCACCTCCCCATTGCTGATCAATCTTGATGTTGAGTGTTCATGGGGATTTAGGTATTTCTCTAAAATGGAAGTGGAAAATCCCTATTTTAGAAAATACATTTATGACTTTGCATTTTTTTGACCGAGTGCATCTTTAGCTAGATAAGTAACTCATCTAAACCTTGTGAAATCTCTCTCTCTTTTTTAACCTTAGACCTGAAAATGTCTAAAGACATCAGATTTAATCAAAAGTTAGAGGGACATGTTCCCTATTGTTGAATCTTGATCTAAACACTGAGTTAGAATTTTGTTGACTTTTTTTTTCTTTTAGCATTTTCTGATTCACGTAAATATTTTGACAGATTTAGACTGTGTTTTATTTATGTAAAGCTCTTGGATTATAGTTTGTGTGTTGGCAACATTTAACAAAATAAGATATTGTAAAAGTATTGTTAAAATATTTATACTGTTTAGCCCAGTATTCTTCTTTCTTTGGTTGTTTACACTGTATGAGGTCCTTTGAACTAATATTCACCCTCCGTCTTGGCTTGCCTGTGATATTTTTTCTTTCTTTCTTTCTTTCTTTCTGCTGCAGACCATTTTGTTGAAGCCTGACATTTATTAGAATCAGACATTGCAAAATTCAAAAATAAACGCCAGCTGTCAAAGTGTATTACCCACCACCTAGGCTGTGCTGTTCATTTCAGTATGTGAAACCACAAGAAACTGTGGAAAATATGTCACATGCTCGGGTTTTAGTAGCGATTATTGGTGTTGTCATGATAGCAAGCAGAGATCAGATAGATTGCAAGGAAGCATATACATGTTTAATTAATCAGAGCCACAGGAAATGTGATATGAATGTCTAGCAGCATGTAAATGCATGAACATTAAGTAACAGTTAAAAAAAATGTAAGTAAAGTAAATGTAAGCCCCCCATTATTCCTGTGAGCTGACTGTGGATCTCAGTGAGTGTCAACACTGAGTATATCTTAGAGGAAATTTGGGTATCAGATCGAGATGCAACAAAGGGAAAAAGGACATACAAACAGATAGGGGACTAGTAAAGAGAGCCCCATGCACTTGCTAAAGGCTCTGCCCACTGCTTCAAACAGTAAGTATGCCCCCTGTAGATGCCTGAATTGTACCAGAGACTTGATTTGCTCTGTGCGTGTGCAGAAATTAATTTTTGAAAACACAAAGGATATACTTAATTTTCTGTTCTTGTGATGATCAGAGGCTACGTCCACAGCTACGTGGGTATTTTTTCCAAAACACAGGATTTTTTTCCAATTTAGTTTTGTAAAATATCTCCTTCCACATGAAAACGCAAAGAGCAAGAGTATCCTAAGGCAGCAGGTGGCGATGTAACCCTAACTGTATAGAAATCTCAGCCAATCAGAAGCCTACAAACAGGAACACAAATCAATCAAAATAAAGGCACACACCTTTAATGTTTCAAGACAAAACATCAGTTTTCCTTGTCCACGTATAAATGCAGAAATCGAGTTTCTGAAGATCGCCACCCTGGAAGGAGTTCTTCAAAAGCTCTATTGCCAGTGACCTAAAATGTTGTTTATGTGTGGACAAAAGACCAAAACTCCAAAAAAGCCATGTTTACCAAAATACTTGTGTACATGTGGACAGGGCCAAAGTGGTAATTTTAGGTTTGGGTGGACCACAGAGGATTTTCACATTACAAACTGACAATCTGCAGTTTGATAATGGCTGTTGTTGGAAGAATAACAGCACGAGGGTATCAGATTGTACTCCTTTTCTCTTGTATCATCCAGTATTGTGCGAAAGTACTGACCCACCCCTAATTTCTGTACTTTTTAAAGTTTTTCTTTGGTCATTGGCTACTTTTTCACTCATTTTCAGTCTAGTCCTTGTACCTGACCATTTCTAAAGGAATGTTTTTTTCAAAAAGTATAAAGTAATATTTTTGCATCAACAAGGTTCTTCCCAAAGAACTGTTAGCTGAAAACTTATTGCATATTGTGCAATGTGTCCTAATAAAAACTGAGGGAACTGGACAACTGGAGGACATAAGAGGAACTGTATCGCATGTACTTTTATGGGCCATTCAGTCCCCGTACGACTGCATCAAGAGCTTGATCTGCATTGCCTACTATAAGTTGGTTGGGTTTCCAGTGGGTGTTGTAGGAGCAGGAGAAGCGGCCCTGGATAAGTGGAAGGAGTTCAGTAGAAGTGGACTGTTTCAGTAAACTGCTACACTTACAGTACCAGTTGAAAGTTTGGACATACTTATCCATTGAAATGAATGAGTGAGTGTGTCCAAACTTTTGACTGGTACTGCATCGCCCATTTTCCTTACAAAATGCAAAGAAATGAGGGGAAGTTCAAGAGTTTTGCACCGTACTGTAGTGGAAGACAAAATCCACCATCTGTTATCCCAGCACAGAGGCTAGCATGTTAGAATATTTTTCGCCATTCAGGTTTTCATGGAGCATTCTGTCACCCAGACAGCTGATAATCTCAGTGACATTTGAACTGACTTGATATGAATGATTGGTGATTGTCTTATAGTCTGTGACATGTCTCGACCAAATCCCAACAAGAATTTAGAACTCTGATCTCCTAATCTAACACCAGATCTGCTAAAATATATTGTCTAGGGTGAATCCAGTGAAAGATGGAAAGTTTTGCAATGTTTGAATCAGTACCAGTAAAAAGTTTTGACACACTAATCCATTCATATGAATGGGTGAGTGGCTAAGATTTGTTGTTGCTGTTCTGTTTGCAGTCGTGTACATCTGCGGGCCCTTGGAGACATTTCTGACCATCATGGAGCAGTTTCAGAATGAAATCCAGGACCCGGAAAACTACGCTATCTTCTATCTGGATGTTTTTGCTGAGAGCCTGAGGGATCGCAAACCGTGGCAGAGAGCTGAGTGGGCTGATCCCATCAAGGTCTTTAAGGTACAATTAACATATATCGTTCATGTTTGGATTTATTAGTTGCTGCCATCACTGTTTCACCTGCTTTGCAGTTGGAAATCATTCAAGACCACCATTTGGCATGGGAAAGGGTCTGTGGCTGGCATTACCTTAATTAAGTGGCATTAACATGTTTCACTTACCTTGTCCATTGGGTTGAGTAAACATTAGTATGGCACTAGAAAGTAAAAGCATGTGAAGCTTTTATGGTAATGACAAACATGGATAAGGAAGGCTTGCATACACTCTCACGAGCTTAGCAAGTTGCAGTTTGGTCTCCCAAACTCAGAGGACACAAATCTTAGCCCTTCTCAGACACTTCGACCACTTTAAAGAGTGAAATTGTTGCATGACATTAATGAATCAGGGGATGTATTTTCAACAGGAAGCCTTTTAGCCCTACAAATTAGCGCACTGAGAAATAAGAAAGTAGGCACAGATGTGTTACTTGACTAATTTATCCCCCTAAATGTCACACTGGCTCCCCTTTAATTCTCTTAATTGAGTATTTTCAGTAGTTTTGAAGCAGAGTTGCTTTTGGAAAATAAATGTTGCATAATAATTAGTCAATTAAGACATGATGTACAACATATTTTTGCCTAAATTGCTAATAACAAGATAGAACATTAATTTTGAATAGCTGAAAAAAATCTTATACCATTTGTAAGACTAATGGTACAGGGGGTTTTTGGGTAATGATGCACATTTTGCAATTTCATCTCTGCACACACCGCAGTATATTTTTAAATCAAACAATCCCAATGTGACTGAAGTGCAGACTTTCTACTGTAATACAAGGAGTTTAACAAAAGTATTGCATTAACTGTTTTAATGTTACGGTTTTATACAAAATGATTAGTATTGCAAAAGTCAACTTTAATCCCAACAAATAATAAATTATTTAAAATTCTTGGATACCTGTCCACAAGGGCTGGAGTTATTTAAAGAAGGAAGCAAATTTAAGATCACAGAGAAGATTTAATAATGAAAGGAAGTGCTTATTTTGCAGTGTTGAAAGCATGAACTAGTAAATACTCTAGCTCTCTGTCTGTTCATCTGAATTTGAACTCCTTCTGACCCTCCAAACTGTAAAGCCACATTTTTGGCTCCAGTAATTTTGATTATGAAAGGCGTTAATTTGTCTGCATGCCATAACAGGTCTCATTATCGCAGTATGCTTCCTTCAGAACAGTAATTGCCTGTGGAAGTTTGTGTTAGAGCTTCAGTAACTGTTGTAACATGAAAACCAAGCTGCAGCATTTCCAGTTAAGAGTTAAAAAAAAAAAAGCAACCCAAAAACAAAATCCAGAAGACTTAATAGAAATGCCAAAAACTTGTTTTTGTGACTGAAAGTGTATTGACAGAATCAAAGGTCAGTAAAGGTGAACATTTGCACTGAAACGTCTGGCTGAATATCTGATTGCTCAATTCAAACACTAAAGGTCTCTGTCAGTATTTGTGGCTGTAGAGCAGTTTGCATAGAACCAATTTTCTAAGTCAATAAAGACGTTACAACACACTCTGTCAGCCTGCACTTGTAATCGCAGGACCAATTATAAGAGCAATAGTGTTTTTATTTTTTCACAAAACAACTAATTGGTCCCACATTGGTGAGGATTTGTTTTTGTAAAAAAGCAAAAACCATGTTGTTTGTTGTAGTCTCACACAGCTGTGTGCCCCTATAGATAACGGGAAGGATAAAAAGTGTAAAAGTGACCCAAACGCAGAACGCAGAGGCAGAGTTCAACACCAGAAGCTCATTAGGCTGATCAAAAGTCGAGGTAGTGCTTCAACTCACACTCCTCAGCCTCTCTCAAAAGATATATGCTGGAGTACTGGAGTCCATCTGTTAATAATAATAATAATAATAATAATGCCTTAGACTTATATAGCACTTTTCCCGGTACTCAAAGCGCTTTACAATTCTGTGCACCATTCATTCACACCTCAATCATACTTGGTGGTGGTGAGCTACTAATGTAGCCACAGCTGCCCTGGGGCAGTCTGACAGAAGCGTGGCTGCCAATTCGCGCCTGCGGCCCCTCCGACCACCACCGATCACATTCACACTTAGGCAATGTGGGTTAAGTGGTAGGGACACAATGACAGCACAAGCACACCTGGTGGGTGTTCGCTTCGCTGGAGCTGCCCTTTGTTGCTGATTCTGTTCATAACCTTTATGGACAGAATTTCAGCCAAGGGGCGGAGCGTTTTGTTTCAGTGGTCGTGTCTTCTTTTTGCAGATAATGCAGTCCTGTTGGCTTAATGGAACAAGGACCTCAACCTCACACTGGGGCGGTTTGCAACCAAATGTGAAGTGGCTGGCATGTGAATGGCATGTCCAAGCCTGAGGCCATGTTTTTCACTAAACAAAGTGTGAATTAGCCACTTAGAGTTAGGGGTGAGTTGCTGAGAGGGGTGGAGTAGTTTAAGTATCGTGGAGTCATATTCATCAGTGAAATAGGAGGGGTAGAAAATAGATGGTGTCTAACCTAATACTGATAATAAATAACAAAATAAATAAATACATTAATAACATGATTTATAAAAAGTGTTATGTAGATGTCATAACACTAGTTTTACAAATAATATATGACTGCATAATTTTAAAATGCAGTAAACTGCCATCTGCTAACCGCTTTGTGTTGATCTTTTTTAAATATAAAGAGTGCGCTCTGAAAGGGGCACTCCAAAAAAAGTTTCCATACCTTTGGGTAACTAAATTGAATACTGCACATCTCTGGTAAACTACAATAGTAATTTTTAGGTTAAGAAAAAAATTTACACACATTAGGCGATCGTTCAAACAGCTCTCACACCCCCACAGAAGGACAGCAGCTTCCAAACTCCAGCCCAAATATTATTCTCTATGCTCGGTATGATTTGAACACAGCACACGATCCTCTTTGGAGGAATCTTTGACAGAAAGTGTTTACAGAACATTGTCATAAAAAAAAAAAAAAACTCCTCTTATATTCTGTATATTCCCAAACTATAGAACAACATGATAAAACTGATGTTAAGACATCTGCAAACTTTGTGACATGTTTAATTTAAAATAAACTGCAAGTTGAAAATATGCAGAAGTCATTTCCACTTGATGGAACAATCTGACAAGTTAGAATATGCCTGTTTAGTTCATTTGGGTCAGCTCTGCTTTGCAGTGCAGAGGTGCATTCATGAAAACTTCGACATCAGAAGATCACTCGTGTTAACACGGGGCAATAGTGAGAGCATGGACGCTCCTCAGGAGAAATTGCCCCAAGAACTCATCCCAGATAGTTGATCAGAGTTTCACACACCACCTACAGCCATCAAGTTAACACTGGTCTAAGCAATAAATGAAAAATTATCCAGTATCACACATAATGCATTTCAGACATTTTGCAGTGCAGAATGTCTGAATGGTCAAACTGATCATAAAGTTTTATCTATCTGTTTTACATTTTCAAAACTTAGATTAGGTGAAAATATTTAAGCTATAAATGTATTTTATTGGCTTTTAAAAACTTGAACATTTATATTTAAATGGATAAGTGGAAGAAAATGGATGGATGGATGTTTTCTCTTTGTTAACGTTTCTCTCTTTGCGCTTCCTCCAGTCTGTTTTTGTCATAACATACCGGCCACCTGATAATCCCGAATACAAAGACTTCCAGAGGAAACTCCATGCCAGAGCTCAGAGGGATTTTGGTGTTCATTTGGAGCCATCATTGGTAAGTTACAGCCTGTGAAAGTTCTGCAGAGCATCACGGCCTCCTTGTCTGTCAACAGGGACGGGTTTGTGTGAGGTGGGGCTGGGTTCAAGTTAGAATTGGACATTTTACATGACATCTGCACAAAAACATATCAAATATGGAAAAAAAAAAGAAAAATTGGGAGAAATTGTTCTTCAGTAAAAATCTCACATGGATAATATGGATCCACATATCCTTCATGATGCATGCATGGTGTGGAGGGACTTTCTAGCCTTATGTATACATGCATACATACAGACACATATGACACCTTTGTGGAGGACACAAGGATAGACTTCCCATCCTTTAACCTTCAAGTGACCGAGTGGGTTCATTTATAACCCCCGATGTGTATTCACATGTGCCATTGTGATATTTTAAATCATAAAACTGTTGAGTGGATAGTTTTAGTTTGTTTTTATTTTTTGAAATGTTGAATTCTGGCTCTTATTTTATTCTATCTTGGTCTCTTCAGACTCGTTTCAGCATCGAGCTCCTTTAGCAGAGCCCAGTGTAACGCAGAACATTCACGTGCTGCTGTTCGCTCTCTCCTTGCAGATGGACTACATCGCTGGCAGCTTCTATGATGGCTTTGTACTATATGCGATGGCCTTACAGGAGACGCTAGCAGAGGGTGGCGCCCAGAATGACGGCATTAACATCACAATGAGGACACAGAACCGCCAGTTCTGGGGTGAGTACATTTCTGTGAATTTGTAAGAATCGCTTCATAAATCACAGCACGTCTCCAAGGTTTCAAAAAGTCAACGACTTACGGTGACAGTGAGCTTTGCTGTTGCCGTTTTCTCTTGGGTCTCGCCCTGTATATTCATGCACGAGACCTCGTGCAAAGTGTGGATTTAATATGTGAATGCAGAATCTCCACTGCCTCTTAAAATGTTGTCGTTTCACCCTAAAGCCCTTACTGCACTTCAGATAACAGGGAACAGTACTCGCTGCGAGGCCAAGTGACCAGCTGCGCATTATTGGAAAGCACCGTTGAACCCAGAATGCGATTAAAATGTGCCCTTTCAACACAATAATTACAGCGTAATTGAACAGTTATCACACAGCACTCCAGCTAATAGGCATTTGATGCTTGATGTGGGCGCTCACACACTTCCTTGTTTACTTTACCAGCTGCCAGATCTGCACTCAATAAGCAGAACAATAGGATTTAGTTGTTTTGGCTTAAAATAGTTGAGCAAATTCTTTTTCTCGGCACGATAAGAAAAAGGCAAGAATGAGGGTGAGCATATAACAGAAACCTTCCTGGAATTATAGTGAATTTTATTTAGAACATTATCTAAATTGATGGACAGAAAAGCTTTTCAAACATCCTGTCTGCCTGTTAAGTGATGATATAACAGTGTTTTTTTTTGGGTCCAAGTATTCGATGAAGGCTCTCATCATTTTAAAATGCTGCAGTGCTTTTTCTTCTTGTTTTTTTTCTCTGTTCATGTGCAAGCACTCAAAAATGCTTTAGTTGTAATTCTCAGCCTCTTTAGCTTTTATTAGTACCATCAATTTGTAGCAGATCTTTAAGCAAAGTTTTTAAAACCTCACAGTGCCCCAAATATTTGAACCCTTCTGAAAGTAATAATTCTTATAATAATAATAATAATAATGATAATAATGATTTTATTTTATAGCACTTTTTAAAAGAGTTACAAAGTGCTTCACGGTTTGGATAAAGCCAGGGTTAAAAGACTGATCAGATCATCTGAAAGTACGGAAGCCGAGAGCGGACGTGGAACGTATAAACTTTTTTCTGATGGTTGTCTCGAGATAACGAGTTATTTATCTCATTATCACGAAATAAAGATTACCGTTTTCTCGAGATAATGAGATAAATAACTCGTTATCTCGAGAAAACCACCAGAAAAAAGTTTATATGTACCACGTCCGCTCTCGGCTTCCGAACTGAAAGACTGAGTGTAGTTATAAGTAGGTCTGCTATATACGCAGGAACCTGTCCATGTAGGATTTCATGTGTTATTAATACAATTTTAAAATGGATTCTGAATTTCACTGAAAGCCAGCAAAGAAGAGCAAAAATAGGGGTGTTTTGTGAGTGCTAGTTCTTGTTAGCAGCCTAGCTGCTGTGTTCTGGACCAATTGAGGATGGGCGAGGGAGAGCTGAGACATGAGTCAAAGTGAGTTACAACAATCAAGGCAGGACAAAATGAAAGTGTGTACGAAACATTCCACATTATTGGCTGTTAGTAAAGGTTTGAGTTTCTTAAAGACTGGACGAGCTTTGAGAGGTGAGATTCAAAATGACATTTTTGTTCAAAAATAACACCAAAGTTCTTAGCAGATGACTTGATATTGTTGGCAGGTGGGCGGATGTAATGATTGACATCCTCAGAGAAGTTGTTGGGGCCAAACACAAGAACCTCAGTTTTTGCCAAGATTGACATGGTGGAAGTTTGAAAATGTCCAATTATTAATGGCAATGAAGCATTCACTGATGTAGGAGAGGCTGTTGAGGTTGTTTGTCTTAATAGAAAAATACAGCTGTGTCGTCTGCATAGCAATAATAGGAAATGCCTTTGAAACAGTTTACTCAGGCAGAATTAAAATGAAGTGTTTACCTTTATCTAAACGCATAAGAATATCATGAGTAATTTTCAGTAATGATGCTATGATTTTGTTGAAAACCAGGTTGGAATTCATCAAATACATTGTTACCCTCAACCAGTCCAGTCTTTGTCTTGGGCAAATTAAGATTTCACTAAGGATCAAGTTCAGGACCAAGACTTTTCCACAGTGGGTAATCTAAACTAGGGATGCGCCGATCCGATATTCAGTATTGGTATCGGTCCGATCCGGACCTAAACTACAGGATCGGATATCGGAAATTAATTTAAAAAAATTTAATCCGATCCGACCTACATTAGCTGCATTACAGTTCTCTGTCGTCTTCTTCTTCTTGTGGGTTTGCGGTTGACCAAACCAGCTTAGAGCTGCACTAGCGCCACCTACCGGAATGGAGTGGGGATCAGGAAATAACCCCCTCAGTTCTCCGTCGCTGCGACGGATTCCCTTTGACACTGAGTGGATCATAGCTGACATGTTTCCCACGCCTCTACCGCTCTCTGCGTGTTTGTGTGTTGTGCTCGCTGTGCTGAGAATTTCAGCTGTTATTTTTTTCTCTACTTCAGCTCCCGGACATACTGCTAGCGAGCGCCGCGTCCGGTACCGGAAGGACCCCTTCCCCGTCAAAATATTTTTTATACTTAATCCCTGATTAGTGACTAAGTACAGACCTGCAGTAGAAACGTATTTAGGAGAATGCTTGTGAATATGAAGCATTACAAGATTATGCTCGCGCAGCCCCCAGTTTTTCGACATAAACACTGATAACACAACAGCAGCAGTCAGCTGATTTACCTGCAGTCAGTCTGCGCAAGCACAAAGAGGCGGAGCCGGTGAGCTCAGATGGTGCGGAAGAAAGCTCTTCGCCCTGTAAGCACCATTAAACCTTTACTGGGAAATAGCTGGAGGTCCTTCATCAACCACCTGATCAGTAAGTGAAGAAAAGAGAACTTCGTAGCTGCTCCATCCACCCTGTTTGTTTCACACAGGGAAAAACTGCAGTACAGAAGTTAAAATATGCAGATGAACTGTTAATGTGAAAAAAGGATTTCTTATCCATTTACTCAGGTAACTGATGGAATAATTAATAGAATGCTCAATTACTAAATTAAGCAATAGTTGCAGCCCTACTGAAATTTGCAACATACCATAAGCCAATGAGCAACAGGATTCAGGTGATAGAGTGACTGTTTTAAGTAAGTAAAGTTTATTTATTTAGTGCTTTTCACAGACAAAAAGTCACAAAGCGCTGTACAATAATTAAAACACAATATCAAAAATCCCAGATAAAACACCATGTTAAAAACATATCAACATTACCATATTAAAAGAAAAAGAATAAAAATAAAGTCAACAGAAAGCCTGGTTAAACAGAAAAGTTTTCAACTTTTTTTTAAGATGCCAGAGAGTCAGCTAAATGGAGCTGGGGTGGTAAACAGTTCCAGAGCTGTGGCACCGCTGCCTGAAAAGCTCTGCCCCTCCCTGGTTCTTAGTCTTGTACATGGAATATCTAAAAGATATTGATTTTGTTGTGTGAGAGACTGTTGACTTATGTAAAATGTATCCCGGCATTTAAAAAACAATTGGTTTTTTAAAAAATATTGGCTTTTTATCGGTATCAGCCGATATTCAAATGTAAAATATCGGTATCGCCCCTAAAAAAGTGGTATCTTGCCATCCCTAATCTAAACCACCCAGTAACATATTAATGGTTAACTGCTGAAGTTTGGTTCATTTTCTCCCTACCCTATAATGACGTTTCTGTGAACCGTTCATCCTATGTCTTCTATATGTGTTTATAGTAGACTAACTATCAGTGCACTCCCACAGCAGTTCAGGGAATACCTCTCACAACCTCTAATCTACTGATTTCTGTTTCTGGATACAAATTTTCCAGGTTTTTTGCATCCTTGGTCACACCCTTATTTTCATGTCCCTGAATGCAATTTTTCATCTGTCTGCTCTCATAGTTACTGATTCAAGTTTATGAGACCAGATAGATGAAAAATTGCATTCAGGGACACGAAAAGTGAAAATAAATTTTCGACTTTTGAAGGGGGTAAAAGTCATTATTTGGACGTCAGCGGGGTTGTTGGGGGAACAAATCATTTCATCTATTGCACCACGGACCCAACTTTGAGTCCTAAATGTCACATTTTCTTTACACTTCATTTCTATCATGTTTTTTAATATATCATTGACTTAAAACATTCTGAATTTGGACCTTTTTAAACTGTCAGTAGTGCCGCTGCACTTGTTTGCTTTTGGGAGCTGAAGGATCAGGATTGGCTCAACAAATGCACTTTATTAGAGGTCACACAAAAAGGGCTTTGGATAGGAGAACACTCAGCGTAAAAGCTGTTAATGGAGCTCCCATCATACAGTTATTATAGAAAACACAAATGAGGGTTAAGGTTATGATTTTCACAAATGTTGTGCACTTATCAGCAAGGGAGTTATTGTTGCGAGTCCTGCTGTTGCTCATGGAGTTCGCAAGTTGTAAAAGTGTCATCTGCGAGCATTTGAAAGAAAAATGTGAAAAAACCCTGTGTACATACCTGGCGTGTTTTAAAGGACCATAAATCATGATCCACTGTCACTCCCTTAAAGTGGCTGTTCTCCATGTTTTCAGGTGTGACAGGACTTGTTTCCACGGATGAAAAAAATGACAGAAATATAGACGTTGACCTGTGGGCGATGACCAACCAGGAGACAGGAGAGTACGGGGTAAGTCATAGTTTTACAGTTTCATTGAGGAGTTTGATGGTTATTTTATCTGCTCATAGAGATGTTAACACCTTATGGGATTGGAGTTTGATAAACCCTGCAGGCTACGAGAGCCCAAACTTGTGCATTTTGCATAGTGAGAGGATTTAAAGATTTACATGCTTTTTCAAACATTTGGGAATCTCTATGACAGATAGTAGAACGAAAAACAGTTACAAGATTTAACATAGTTTTATTAGGCATGAACTGGGCTGATAAAGTTTTTTTTTTAAAATACTTTTCACTGCCAAAAAATAATTTTATGACAAACATATTTTAGAAACATAAACATACTTTCTCCACTAAACCAGTTTTTGGCACCCTGTAGTGACCAAAGAGTTATGATGCAAACCAACTGGTGTGTGGAGACATTTGTGGCATGTTGTTCCCCGGCTCCCTCTACCCTCATTTCTTTGTATCTCCACACAGTTGGCTGTATAATGAAGACATAAAACAGCCTCCAAACTTGGAGACACCAAACGAGGGTTTCCAAGTGTTAAAATTAGGATTTATTTGACATTTAATTTGGTCTAAAAAAGGCTGAGTTTTGATGCCCAGCTCCATAGATGGTGTAACTAAGAATCTGGGGTTATGAACCTGCAGCTCCAGAGACTCAAGCAGCTGTTTTTCATATCTCCAATGGTTTCCTTGGCTTTGAGCCAAAAAAAAAAGACAAATATGGACATAGAAATAAAAATGCCAATATTTAGTATTGCAGATTTTCTACATAAACCTTGCTGTTTTTTCCTACTGTAGTGTTTTTGCATACAGTGAGATTGACTGTGGTTAATAATTTATTTTCATTGGTTTGTCCTTTAAATATACCACCTGGGATAAGAGTCATAAGCCCTTTAATGCAGAAATACTATAGTGAATGTAAAAGTAATAATTATTTTATTTTAAATTCTTAGTTTATAGTTTTTGCCCCTAAAAAAAATAGTCCCACTGTGTGACATTTTTGATTTACACATATGAGATTTCCACACAAAATGAGATGCTGACACTAAATTATAAACAAACTGCAAACAGCAAGAGACTAATTTACTTCACATGTCCCTAATTACTGTAGTTTTTTTCACAAAATTCTTCCCAGGATTATGTGCAGTTTTAAACCGCAGTGCTTGGCTGTAGACGCAGTGAAATAAAATGTTCTGCATCATGCATGGAAAGTGGTCTGTTTGTTAGATATTCTGGGGTCTTGACCTCTCTAATGATAAGATGCATAAAACCTCAGTTCACCCAAACAGTCCGACGAAAATATTTGTGTATGTTGTGCTCTGCAAACACCACTGTGGGCTGTTTCAGTGTGTGCGTGTTTGGTTTTTTTCCCCTCTCTGAGGGGAGAAGAAGTGGGTTAGCTACATTTGACTTCAGTTAGAATTTCACAGCGGTCCTGAGAGGCCGTCAGTGTGACTTCCTGGTCTCATTTATCCTGGGGCTTTAATTGGTTGATTCATATTGACCTGAGTAGCTGGCAGGGAAAAAGCACAGGAGCAGTTTTAGGTTTCTGAATTCTAGGCTACTTAATATGACAGTTTTATTTTCTTAAAAAAATCTCTGTCCATCTAAATAACCTGGGCAGATTAATTTCAGTGAACTGATAATTATATACATACACTACATTTATTGTGTACCTTTACCCCTTTTTTCTTTTTAAATCGATTTTGCTCAGTCAGGGAAATTTGCAACTACACTGCTTGTATATGCAAATAAATATGAAGGAATTATGCTATATCTTATTATACTGCTATATACTATACTGCTATATATTATACTGCAATATCTTGCATAACAATATACACTTAAATTAGCATTTAAAAAAAAATGGAACCATACATAATATATATATGTGAATTCAACTCAATTCAGTTTTGTTTATATAGCGTCAATACACAACAACAGTCACGTCAAGGTGCTTTATATTGTAGGATAACGACCCTGCAATATTAGAAAGAACCCCCGACAATCACACTACCCCCTGTGAGCAAGCACTTCGTGACAGTGGGAAGGAAGAACTGCCTTTTAACAGGAAGAGCCCTCCAGCAGAACCAAGCTCACAGATGAAAGGCAAACTACAGGAGAGAGCCAGAGTTGAATAATTACTAATGATAGTAGTGATACAAAAACACATGGAGTGAAAACACAGATGACTGAAGAAGAAACACTCAGTGCATCATAGGAAGCCCCCCAGCTCTAAGCCTATTGCAGTATGACCATAAAGTTATGGATCAGGGTCACCTGATATATCCCTATCCAGTCCTACCTGGATCGGATAGGTTTGGACATCCTTTTTCTCTTTAATAAATTACATCATCATATAAAAACTGCATTTTTTAAAATTACTCTGGTTATATTTGTCTAATATTAAAATTAGTTTGATAATACGAGACAAGTATGTCTGATAAATATGCCAAAAAAAAAAAATTTACAAAGGGGAAATACTTTTTCACAGCACTGTACGTAACTTATAATGCAAACCTGCAAATGTCAGTTTGACTTGAAGCAACTTAGCAGATCTTTTTCAGCTCCCTTAGCTCCCTGAGTCTTTTTACCATCACCATTTTGGCATTTTGAAACCTGAGATTAATAATAACTTTAATATGTAGTGTGGGGTATAAACAGAGTGAAAAGAGGTGAATGAAAAGAAACACTCAGTGCATCATGGGACCCGGGACCCCACCCAACAGCCTAGGCCTATAGCAGCATAACTAAGTGATGGTTCAGGGACATCTGATCCAGCCCTAACTATAAGCTTTATCATAAAGGAAAGTTTTAAGCCTAATCTTAAAAATACAGAGGGTGTTTGTCTCCCGAATCCAAGCTGGGAGCTGGTTCCACAGAAGAGGGGCCTGAAAGCTGAAGGCTCTGCCTCCCATTTTACTCTTAAGTATCCTAGGAACCACAAGTAAGCCAGCAGTCTGAGAACAAAGTGCCCTATTGGGGTGATACGGTACTATGAGGTCTTTGAGATAAGATGGGGCCTGATTATTCAAGACCTTGTATGTTAGGAGAAGGATTTTAAATTCTACTCTAGATTTAACAGGGAGCCAATGAAGAGAAGCCAATATGGGAGAAATCTGCTCTCTCTTTCTAGTCCCTGTCAGTACTCTAGCTGCAGCATTTTGGATCAGCTGAAGGCTTTTCAGGGAGCTTTTAGGACAGCCTGATAATAATGAATTACAGTAGTCCAGCCTAGAAATAATAAATGGAGGAATAAGCTTTTCAGCATCAGTCTGAGACAGGATATTTAAATTTTTAGAGATATTGCAGAAATACAACAAAGCAGTCCTACAGTTTTGTTTGATATGAACATTGAAGGACATATCTTGGTCAAAAATGACTTGAAGATTTCTCACAGTGTTACTGGAAGCAATGTAATGCCATCCAGTGTAAGTGTCTGGATGTCTGGACACTATGTTTCTAAGATGTGTGCGACCTTTAACTTTAGTTTTATCTGAATTTAGAAGCAGGAAATTAGAGGTCATCCAGGCCTTCATGTCTTCAAGATGTTCCTGCAGTTTAACTAATTGATGTGTGTGATCTGGCTTTATGGATAGATAAAACTGGGTATCATCTGCATACCAATGAAAATGTATGCTATGTCTTCTAATAATGCTGCCTAAGGGAAGCATGTATAATTTAAATAGAATTGGTCCTAGCACAGAACCTAGTGGAACTCCATAATTAACCTAAGTGTGTGAAGAAGACTCTATTAGATAAATATAATTCAAACCAGTGCAGTGCAGTACCTTTAATACCTATGGCATGCTCTAATCTCTGTAATAAAATGTTATGGTCAAGACTATCAAACGCTGCACTGAGGTCTAGTAGGACAAGCACAGATATAAATCCACTGTCACAGGACTTCGTAGAGAACTCTGGTGCTTGGAGGATCCAACAGGGCTTACGCTCCTCATTGTGATGAAAGATGTTGTCTCCTGTAGTGAAACTACAAAGTCCTGAAGCTGGACTCCAAAAAGCACAACTACCTTACCGTGGCCCACGTGTTCTTACTTTGTTGTGTCATGCAGTTTATACAAACAATAAGAACCAGAATTTCGTTGAGGTTGAAACGTGTGGTGTGTGTGAAAGGTGAGCTTTTATTACGGCTGGGAGCATAAACTTATAAACAAACCAAGGCGAGTACAGAAACTAAAGCAAACCTAAGCTCGGGGGGGAATAACTAACCAGGGAACATGAGGAACATGGAGAGCACAGGAACAGAACACAACCACAAGACTCTGTCAAGGGGAAGACTGGGACAATAAAAACACAGAGGTATAATTAGGGAAGAGACTACAGGTGGGGAGCACAGCTAAATGTAATCAGAGAACGAGACAAGGAAATAAAACTAAACACAGCACAAAAGAGAAAGACTGACAAAGTAAAACAGGAAATAAACTGAACACGGAGACAGGAACGCAGACTTGACACCGCTCGGAGGTAGGCACACGAATGAACATAAACAAGAAGAACCAAGTCACAGTGGTGTAGCAGGTGACCGCATGCATATGCTACGGTGCAGGCGGTACAGGTTCAACGCCTGGTCTGTCACTGACATGCCCATGTGTCTTCCCCTATATCTTTCCCTGTTTCCTGTCCCTCTACACTGCCAATAAAGCTACTGTGGCCAAAAAAACAAAGAAGAACCAAGACACGTGCACGAACACAGGAGAAGGAAGATTTTTTTCGGCTGTAGAGTGAAGTAAACACAGCCCCTGAACCGAAATACTGGAGCTATTTCAGCCTGTGCAGCCTCTGGCCCTTCAACCATCACATTCTGAATTGTTTTGATGACCCCGTGTAGGGTTGACGGCCTTGACGCCTTTAGCAGAGAGGACACAACATGTTGGGATCAGGGGTGGAAAGCATAAAACCTCCTCCAGCTAGTTGGAAACACAGGAGTCTTGTTTCACAGCAGAACAACAGATGCTGCTCGTGGAGCTGTTAAAATAAAGCTCTCTCTCTCACACACAAGCCTTTCAGGGTGGTTGTTGCTTGTGTGGATGCTGATCCTTCTGTAGTTTATCTTAAATGTGTCATTTGCGGAAAAGTATTTTAAATTAAGGTAACAAGATAATTAAGTTATTATTGAGGCTTTTTGAAAAGATCATCTGTTGGATGACAAAGGAAAAGTGCAAGCAGTGTTTCCCATAGCATTGACTCAGCTGATTCTTGTCATTTTTACTTTTCTGTTTATGTCTGGTTTAAAACAAACTACATGTTGGCTCGACATATTTTGGAAGTGCCAGCAGAAGAGAACAAAGCTACCTGGTTCCCTTTCTTGAAGTCTTTATGCTTCTCAAGGCTAGCTGCCTACAGGCTTTGTAGCTTCAGATTGCACTATTTTTATCTTCTTTTAAAACTTATATTTAGCCAGTGTGCTTGCCAGGTAGAACATTACCTGCTCCTCAGGCATGGCTATAACATAATTCTTGGCCTTTTTAACTTTTTCTAACTTTCCCCTCACAGCCAGTGGTTGCCAGATGGTCACAAACCAGTCTCTAGGCCTGTATAACTGAGGTCTTATTTACTTGACCTTACACTGTCACCATGACTGTCACATGTCCAAAATAATAGCTTTGTTTTGTATTTGATCAAAAAGGTATTGGACTAATTAAAATTTAAAACCATCACATTGATGCTGATAAAAAGAAAGCTTTGGTGGGATAATACTGTTCTTAAGTTACACAGTTCTATATCTCAGCATCTTTAAAGTCCTGTTTCTTTCCTCTGTTTGCAGATTGTTGCGTATTATAATGGAACAACCAAAGAGATCATTTGGTCCCAGACAGAGAAGATCCACTGGCCCAGTGGTGGCCCACCACTGGACAACCCCCCCTGCGTCTTTTCCACTGATGACCCCTCCTGTAATGATGGTATGACTGCTCTGCCTTACCCGTCATAATGTAATAAAACACTTACCCCATTCAGACTGCCTACTACCTGTCACAAACAAGCAGCATAAGGTCAAGTATTTTATGACACAGCGCTTAATGGCATATTTTTTCATGAACTTGGGTAGAAGTTAATTGCTAATCAGGTGGATAATACAGTGCACTAATGCACTGTTCGTATTTTAATGGCTGCGATAATAATAACTGCCTTGCTTTTCTTCGGTTGCGCCCCAGCTTTTACGTCTATCAAGTGAAAGAGTGAAGCGCAGTATTTACTTGAGCGACAAGCAGTGAAATACGAGCACAGGAAGTTGTCTTTGTTGGATGGAGTGACAGTTTTTTTTTCCTTTTTGAGGGAGCAATCAGAAATGATAAACAGAGGAGGAAAACCACACTGCAGTTAAAATGCATTGTGGTGTGAAGACAGGATAATGAGTGGAGGCACAATAAATCTGTCTGTGTTCCCAAATCTCAAGGCAACTGGAAATAATTTGCAGAGCTGAGAGGCTGGATGTTGTGCCCCCCTTTTTTTTAAATGTTCATTTTCAACACCAAGGATGATGAATGCCTGAGAAATCTGGAGAAAAATATTAACACCTAACAGTTTGGCAACATCTGCTGTGAGTGAATTAGATAATTGAGATGATTATACATGTCGGAAACCTGTAATTAATTGGCCAGACAAACCAGCAGAGTGTACAATCACAAGTTTGATAATTGCAGTATTCTGACACACATCAGAAAATAAAACAAAAAGTAAGCAGACTGCTCGCGGGTTTTGTTTTTGTTCTGTAAAGCTGTTAGGGTAGACTTTAATTAAGTTTAAAAATGCAAAGCTAGAACAACAGTAACAACCTGGCCTGGTTTTGTTATCTTGGAGAAATTGCCTGCACCCAATGACTGTATAAGCAAGTTTTGCCTGGGATACTGAAGGATAGATAATTGGTTTTGGACAAGGGTTAGAATTTACACGTGGTGGTTGTTTGGAGGGATGGGAGACCAGTGTGCATGCAGAAACTCATGCATTTACAACCATCTGAAGTTGAACAATTCGGAGGCAGTCCCGTTCATTATTTCATTAATTTTGTGAAATATACCAGTACCACTGGCAGCAAAAGAGCCCCAGAGCATGATCTTACCACTGTCATGCTTAACAGTTGGTAGAGTGTTCTTAGGTTTGAAAGCCTGTTACGACCCGGCACAAAAGCCGCAACATAAAGTGGAGACTGACACCAGAGTTTTAAGAACCAATGGGTTTTTTATTTTGTATCCCGAGGTAAGCACTGCTAAAAACCACACTGCAAAAACTGAGAGTGATATACTAAGCAAGTGCTAAATTTGTAAGATTATTGAACTTAGTTTGAGAATATATTGATTTTATTTCTTACTTAGTTACTAAATCCTTAAACTAGTTATTTTACATGCATTTTAGGCTAAATTATATCACTGAGACACAGTTTGAGATCACATTGTATATTTTATAACCACATTTAGATGTAAAAGCTTATTTTAAGGCCTCTCTGTAGTAACTCACTTAGACCTTTGTTGCCCATCATTAACGCATTTGTTTACAAAGCTGCAGTGTAGCATCATATGAGGTAAAAATCATTTGCCACAATGTAGGCAGTAAATCACAGCACATCATCCATGGTTTCATTTCAACTTTTAAGTGCAATGCCATCATCAAGGTTATATTTTGTCAGAACATATGCACTGCTTTTGAAACTGATTGGATAATATGATGTAGGCTCAACTAGCTTTTCAGCATCTATAAACTCTGGTGCTTGGGCAAGATTAGGAACTACAATTTCATATGCTATAAAGATCTGTGTTCCAGCCCAGGGTCTCATGAAGCTGGTTATCAAAACAGTTTAATGAACTGTCTACCAGATAAGTCCAAAAACAGGAACTGTGTCCCTCACACTGGTGATTATTAGAGTCTTTTCACTTATGTACTTGTTCCCACTGAGAATAAGCCACTTTACTTTGACTCCATGTTGTATGCCACCTATTCCCAAAAAATCTCTTCTCTGTGCTGCAATGTACTCAGTATTTGTCACTTCAGAAACAGGACCTAATTCTCTGTATTTTATATTTATTTTATATTTATTTCCTAAAGTATAATAAAACATGGATAATTTACTGAAGCATGTGACCCGATAGGATTGAATCTCTACCTCTATTTCATCAGCATACAAAATTATCTGTAAAGTAGAAGTTTTTTTTGAAAACAGTGGATGGGATTTATAAATGCCCACATCAATAATGTCATATAAAACCCCATTTTTTGTGACAGCTCTGTGGTGCGGTGTTGATCATGGCACAAATCCTGGAACTGGACAACTGTTCAAGGCTCCTAATAAGGGGTATATAGTAAAAACTAAATGTTTTTAATGGCAATTACTCCTGATTGTCCTTTGGTACCTCTGCAAACCTTCTGAGACATAACTACATTCTCTGGTTTGACTGGGTTAAGAAGCATCTGGAATGTGTTGTCCTTAATCTATGTGGTAGCCATTGTGGAGAAAGGATCATGAAAATTGTCCAGTACTGCCTCTTGTAGCTGCTGCACACTGTCTGAATGTCTTTGAAAGATCATTTTCATGGTGTCCCTCATGGTACTGAGAAGAGCAGTTAGATACTGCTGGACTCCAGAGACAATACTGTTGACACTCCTCTGAAACACAAACAAAGAAATATAAGCTATATACAGTTTGTCCAATATGACTAGCATTACACTTAAGAACATTCTGAATAGGATTTCATAACAAAGTGGTCTTTGTCCAGTTCTTGCTCAGAATTCAAAAGTCAGAATTACACCAATTTAAAAAAAAAAGAAGTAAAAATACAGTTTTTCAATTTTCTTTGTATTGCGTCAAATCACAACAAACAGTCGCCACCAGGTGCTTGTAGTGAGTCTCCATTTAGTGTACGTATCCTTGTCACAAAATATGAGACAGCTGTAGCTCTGATGGTAAAAATTATAAAACGGTCCAAAGAACTGTAAGTTTACATGCTTTCAAGACTTTTTTCTAGTCATATTCAAGCACTTTTCAAACCCTTTCAAGGTCCATTTTCTAAGTCTTTCAAGCAACTTATGACTGTGGTAAAATACACAGAAACGCATATTTAAATGCAGACACACATGCATATATTCAATATATATTTTACTTCCCCCACATAGTAATATTAACAATTAGGTTTGTGCAATACCTGGGATAGGTCACATCTTTCCTGGACACTGATGGCAAATGCAGCTGCACGTCTGATAAGATTTTCACTTGATCTAGCAGCTCCTACCTGTATATATATTGTGTTAATATACATTAAAATATAATATAAACACCTGGAATGTTAACTGTTAAACATTTTCATTTGCAAACATTGCATCTTACCCGATTATCAGTGGGGTCTGGAAATACTCAAGCTCCGGATTTGACATTTCATTTGGAATGACAGGTATGTTGACTTCACTGAAGTCAGATGTTGTTGTCTTCCATTAGGTAGGAGGGCTCCCAGTCGCAAGATACAGAGCATGAGTGTGTCTGATATGGTATATCCGCATATGACTTGGAAGTTTGGACTGCAGCTATGTGTTATGTTAATATGGCTCAAGAGAGAATTCAATAATAAGGCAACATAAAAAAAATAAGTAAACCACACACCTCCAACAGGCCACGTTGATCTGCCAAAAAGGAAAAACAGGGTGGCTAGCTGCATGCAGACAGTCTATTTTTGGCCTAATGAAAATCTTCACTAATAGCAAAGTCAAGTCTTGCTAGCACAGCGACACACGTTAAATAGCCTCCATTAGAAATACACAGCTAGCAGGAGAAAGTAATCCAAATGTTCAGTCTAAGCAGTGTGAGCAGAAACAAATACCCGACCCTTCACACCAGAATCACATTTAAGCTGTTGATGGCGGGCTCATACAGGCGCTGCAGGTCCTTTTCAAATCAGGGGGGGTCAGTTACATCAAAACTCTCATTAACTCTAGTTTAAACTCCAGTTATTGTGATTCAGAAAGGGGTCACAACAGGCATAGTAATTAACATATAAATTTTATTGTAATAATATCCCCCCATTATTATTACTTTTTACAAGTTTTACACAGACTTTTATGGTCTGCACCTACTCCCCCTCATGTGGTCGCGTCTGTCCTGTAACCGTTCGAAGGAGAGCGAACTAGCAGGCTTGGACTGCATTCTGCTGAGGTAAGGAGAACTTTTTCAACATTTGATTTAAAAAGTTTGTACTACTGGGAGCACAGCGGCTTGGTCCAACATTAAGTTTGCCTATCGATGTATTCTCAGTTCTCATAGTAGAGTTTGCCACTCTAGCCTAAAAGTCAGCTAGCTTCCTTAGCTAATATTAGCTAACAGGCTTGGTGCTGTAATTTTTGTTACAATGCCGTGAGAGTTTGTTTGTTTTTTTTAACCTTGACTAACCAATACTGTTAGTCATTTGAATATAATTTTCCACATAAAATATGTACGTTTGATACAATTAACAGGACAGGCTGGCAGAAGTGGTACTAATGAACGCAGGAGCAGCAGATGCAGCTTTGTGTGCAGATGAGACGCAGGTGTGCATGTCTTAGCTGAGCGGCCTGTGCAGGCTGTGGAGGAAAACGCTCATAATTTAGTTTCTGCTCTAGGTGAGGATCCTGTCAATCACTCCGGAAAACAAATGTGTTGCGTTTGAAAAGTCCATAAGGTGTGGTAGCGTTTGAATGGTTTGACAGA